>DWPT01003801.1:0-13949 GCA_018251895.1 Agathymus mariae mariae
AGGGTGGGTGTAAATTTTTAGCAGACGCTAGACACTACACCCGATGTTCATTAATGGGTCATGTAAGTAAGGTCATGTCATGTCTTATTATACTTGTACTTGGGTGCAAACTGAATTGTGTAAAAAATCATTGTTGCAAATGCTGACCCTCATCGACGATTTCGTGGCTTGCCATCCTGACACGCCTTGGATCCTCTTGTATGCACATATTGTACATGTCACTTGAATGTGAATATGTCCTGTGAATGTATGGGTGCACGTTACTTTGAGCTTAAAATTGAATAGTGCTTCTTGTTTCACGAAGGGGCATTCAAGATGGGCTCGCTGCGGATAATCCGCAACGGCATCGGTATACAGGAGCAGGCGTCCATCGACCTGCCCGGCATCAAGGGCATGTGGGCGCTCACGCTGGCTCCAGGCTCTTCGTACCACGACACACTCGTGCTGGCCTTCGTAGGCCAAACCAGGTATGGTACATAGTTCCGTAATGTGTACATTACGTGCATTCGACTCGAAGGACCATCTGAGTTTTCACCAAATTTTAATTTCTTTGGAATTCATGATGTTTTCGACTACAATTGTATATTGAGAAAGAGGCTCATGTTGAAGAATTTTTTGCCATAACCTTTTTTCAGAGTTTTAACATTAAACGGTGAAGAGGTGGAAGAAACTGAGATCAAGGGCTTCGTGTCGGATCGCCAAACGTTCTTCACGGGCAACGTATGCCACGATCAACTCATTCAAGTATGTTTTTTTTTAATACAAAATAGTTCCGCAAAACCTCTATTTGACTGATTTTATTCACTACTAATAAACCAGTTACAAAAACCCAACACTGGTAAACAATCAAAGTTGCAAAATCGTTGGTCACAGGTATTCGCCCATAGAGTTTTTTTTTCACTTCCTCTATTTGTACCGATTTCCGGTTTTCCACAAAGTAGTCTATGGTTGACTTATCAGAAATATAGTTTTACCAAACATTATACTACTACATAAACTACAGGTAACAGACGAGGGTATCCGTCTGATTGGTCGCGCAGCGGGTGGTTGGGCGCTGGCGGCGGAATGGCGCGCGGGCGGTGCGCGTGCGCTGTCCGTGGTTGCGTGCGCGGGCACGTGGGCCGTGGCCGCGGCTGGCCCACGCCTCTACCTCGTCGCTGTGGGTCACGCCAGCCTGCATCTCGTGAAGTTAGTACTCAGTGTAATTGTCCAGCTGCTTACGAAGATAAACTTTACACATCTGTGAGAACATTACAAAATAGAGCTCCTCTCAATGTTTATAGTTTTGCTGAAGCAAACTATTATAAACTAGCGGCCTGCTCCGACTTCGTTCGGGTTGAGCAAATATACATGGTGTATAGTCTGTGACCATCTGGAATAATATACCACCAATAGGTATCTATCACCATTACAGGAATATTTCCATATAACTTATTCCATTAAAAATGCCACCTACGCAACGGCGGTGCATATATTTTATTACATTCTACCACTTGCCTTAGGCCTAGCAAGGTAAGATATTCATCCCCGAATGCGTAAAGAACCCACCAGAGAAATATGCTACCACTAATACTGTTTCCACTACTGTTTCTGAATGGTGCCTTGTTTTGCAAGATTTCATTTCATTTAAATTACATTTATTTTGTTCAAAGCATAATTTTAATGTATTCACCATAGGGAGGTATGCATGGACGAGGAGGTCGCATGCCTGGACTTGGGCCCGGGTGGTGATGAGGCACTCCTGGGGGTCGGGCTGTGGACCGATATCTCCGTCAGGGTGCTCCGGTTACCCGATCTGACTCCGTTGCACACTGAGAAACTCTCCGGTGGTAAGTCGGTGGACAACTATTACCTTGTAATATCATACATTGTTATTAGTTTTTAAAATTAAAAATATGTCGTGAAGTATATTAGTATATTATATAGTGAAATATTCATCGTATAGTGAAAACCTCATGTTGAGGTTCACAGATAATCAGTGAAACTTCTGAACAGACTGTGGTAAATCTACAATAAAGCAAAATTTTTGATACTAGTACCTGGTTCATAAATACATTAAGAAAATATAAATAAAAAAATACCATTAGAAAAACTTCAAACCACCACTAATACCAAATTAAATAAGTTTAATAGTAATACCCCAATTGATGATTAACATAACTGGTGAATACAACATTATGTCGCCGGTGGTGGTTTCCATTGACGACACAGCACTACGGTGGGTAGTGTCAGTGTCCAGGCCACCAGGTAGTCTCAGTGGAACGGGACATACGAACAGGTGTGAAGTGTTTGTATTTATAAAAAATTTGTTCAGTAGTGTCCCTTGTCTTCCTCGACTTATCACACATAATATGTTGTTTCCTGTAATTTTATTGTGTATACGAAAAAAATGTTCATATATCCCATTGTGAGAAGAGCAGTTCGATTACCTTAACAAGTGTAACATTATTAAATTTGATTAAGAAGCCAGTGGAAGTTTTATAGTGTTTATATATGTCCCCAGAGATAATCCCCCGCTCGCTGTTGATCTGCGTGCTGGAGGGCGTGTGCTACCTGCTGTGCGCGCTGGGCGACGGCTCCATGTTCTACTTCACGCTGGAGCCGCACTCGGGCGCGCTGGCCAACCGCAAGCGAGTCACGCTCGGCACGCAGCCCACCGTACTCAGAAGCTTCAGGTACGCACTGTAGTTCAATGAAATATGTTCAGTTGAAATATTAGTAGTTGTAAAGATATTGTTACTGAACGACGAGGAGCGCGCAAGGTGTGGTTGGTTTCAGAAATGTCACTAGATTGAATAGTAAATTGCGGCACGAGACGTTCGAAAATGCTTGGCGATGTGACGTGAGAAATTCACTATAATTGATCGAGGCGCATAATTTGAGATTCTGTTAAACAGTTTTGTGTAATAAACTTCAATATAATAAAATACACACGGTAATTGATTGTATTCATTTTACTTGTTGTTCTAAAATTAAAAATAAAACCTATTTTTATCGAAAAACGTCAACTTCTTCGAATACCTCCTGTCGAGTTAAGTTTTAATGCCGAAAGTTAAATAGCATAAAACATTTCTGATGCGAAAAGTTATTCTCATAGACCTGGTAGTACAATGTGAGCGTGTTCGTTCGTCTGCGTCAGGTCGCTGGCGACGACGAACATATTCGCGTGCTCGGACCGACCCACGGTGATCTTCTCGTCCAACCACAAGCTGGTGTTCTCCAACGTCAACCTCAAGGAGGTCACGCACATGTGCTCGCTCAACGCTCAAGCGTACCCGGACAGGTGAGCTACGTGTACACGGATAGGTGTGGGACACTGCACATGTTCTTGATTAATTTTCGTTGAATCCTCCCCCAATGGACGGTCGCTGGGCTCTTGAACGAAAACGAATCAAGAGATCCGCATCACTGCTGAATGTATGAAACGTTGCATGGTCCATTTTTGAAGGAGGTTGGAACTTGGAAGCTAGCTAGCCTGCCGTGCAAATACGTCGCATTTAACTGGTCGGTGCAGAGCCTAACGACCGCCGAGAAAAACCGTTTGCCACAGTCTCATTCATTGTTCAGGGGGGTGCACCACGAGCTCGACTAGAGGACGTATAGAGGCTCTTACACCCCGAGGTAAGTGTACGGGGATGAGATTTTTAGCGGTAGGTTAGATACCACTCTTAGTTGCTTCGTTTCATCGCTACTAACTGTCTCGAAGGTACCAAGCAGCTTTGAGCCTAGGTTTGGTTACTAAACATTTCTCCGATCTGTTAGTGCCGGAAACGTTAATGAGGCAATCAGTAGCCACGTTCATTGGTGTATCTGAGAGAGTGGTGCGTGTCGACAGTCTAGCGCTGGCCACAGACAGCACGGTCACCATCGGCACCATCGACGAGATCCAGAAGCTGCACATCCGCACCGTGCCGCTGGGCGAGACCCCCCGGAGGATCGCCTATCAGGAAGCGTCGCAGGTAGGTAGGCCTCGTTGACAGTTCCGTTCGCTACAAAACTTTACCATTCACTATCAGAGTTTCTTTGGTAAAACCAGTGTCCGAGCTCTTGTTGATTCCGTTATGCGCATTCACATGTTTTTGTACTGTAGTAGAACGATAGTATTAACGGTAATATGTTTAGGTGAATTGGAATATGATAATATTGCGTCAAAAGAGCGAACACGTCCGGCTTGTGGTGGTTGGTAGCAAACAGAACTAAATATATTGTTATATATAGGATTAAATTTGTAATGAAATTATAATGGGGACTGCATGCTGCCAAGCATGAAATTGGATTTGATTGCACTGCCAAATTATGTAAATTAATAAAAAATATGAATGCCAATCCTTAAAGTTTCCATTAATTGGTATTTTTTTTTTCGGTTTCCGTGTATGTTTTGGTATCGGGGTCGTAGATCCCGTGCATCGTTTCCAATCGTTTGTGATTCCCGTTTAGACATTTGGCGTGATAACGATGCGCGTGGACAAGCTGGAGTGGTCGGGTGCGGGGGGCGCGGGCGGCGGCGGGGACGGTGTGGGGGGCGCGGGGTGCGCCGGGAGCGCCGTGCGCGCGTCCGCGTCGACGGCGTGCGCGTCCTCATCGAGCGCTGCGCCCCCTCCCGCGCCGCCCAAGCACGCGCCGCCGCCCGCCGACCTCGAGATTCACAACCTGCTGCTGCTCGACCACCACACATTTGAGGGTGAGTACGAGGATGTAGTTCAATGACCACTCACCATTAGGTAGCTCTTGTCTACTCGTTTGTCGGCTATTCACATAAAAAAAAAATACAAATTCTGGTTGGGAAAAAAATGCAGAAAAGACAACCAACCGGACAACAGAGTGGTCATTGTCTCTCACAGGCGGCCGCGAGTGAACGACGAGCGACTCTGGCCCCGCGCTCCTGTGTATACCGACCGCACCGAGCCGCAGTCGGACGGTCGGAACGCTGCCCGCCAAGTGTAATGCGCGTGCCGCGGCCGCTCGCGTGTTAATATCACACATAAATACCTTTCTGATACTTATAATACAAACCTATAAACGGACCCACCAATGTTTCTATCATTCACAACTACAATCCATCTTAAGGCCATAATGGTATTTTTAATTAAAAAAAAATGACAATATAAAACGAATTAATACATTTTATATTACTTATTGTTACGTACAAATGAAATCCACTACGGTTCCATTATGTCCGAATTACAAGAAGAGAGGGCGAGTATTGTGAGTTTCTGTATGTGCAGATGGTAATTTTAGCATTTGAAAGTAGGTTATTAATTAATTGGTCAACCCGAACGAAGTCGCGGCGGCCGGTACTGCCAGTATAAAAGGCTACAGTAAATATACACGACTGTACACGTAATATACACGACGAAGACATCACTGACATGCGACGTCGTCGTGCCGTTACCCGCACAAGCTAACAATGTCACAGTACACACCGTGTTTGTTCGTTCAACGTTGCAGTGCTCCACGCGCACCAGCTGATGGCGACGGAGTTCGCTATGTCGCTGGTGTCGTGCCGGCTCGGCGACGACCCCAACCACTACTACGCGGTCGGCACGGCGCTGCTCAACCCGGAGGAGTCCGAGCCGAAACAGGTACGCGTCTCGGCTGTGAACTATGTTCACAATGTCATGGCCATCGCAAGATCGGTCAGTTGTTCTCGTACCGGTCGGCTCGCCGGCGGCGCGAGTTGGTATGTATCTAGGTCGGAAAGGATTGTGACGTTGACGGTGTGGTGTTCCACAGGGCAGAATACTGCTGTTCCACTGGTCGGAAGGCAAGCTGACGCAGGTGGCGGAGAAGGAGATCAAGGGCGGCTGCTACTCGCTGGTCGAGTTCAACGGGAAGCTGCTCGCCTCCATCAACAGCACTGTGAGTACGCGAGTGACCTAAATTTATGATATGGGAAAAATTAAATTCGGCGTGGTGTATACAATTTGAATATTCGTATATGATGTAAGCACATCAATATAGTGGTCTGGATTTCATTAAAGCAGAATAATTTTGCTTCTATAAGATATTTAAATCATATGTAACATGTAATGTAAATCAGGAGAAGCTAGACGTGTGACAAGGTGCCTGGTTGGTATTTACGTGCCAAGAAAAATAAAAACTTTTGACCAAAACAAGGTGAAGGTTTAATTAATCATGTGTGGAATACTGCTAACATACTTGGCCCAGAACTGCCAAAAGCCACCTGTCATCGATGGTCCATAGTGAGGCGTGCCAACAGCTTTTATTGGTCACAGGGGTTTAATGAAGATCAATGTTTAAATACTCAAAAAAAGTATCAGTAATTCCTCTTATCTCTACCATCGAACGGCGCGCTGGGCATCATTGTTTAGTTTTTAGTGTTTGGAAATGCGAATTACGTATTGTAGTCGATCTTTTAAAGTGATGTAAAAAATTACACTGGTAATTTAATAGGTACGATTATTCGAGTGGACGTCGGAGAAGGAGTTGCGGCTGGAGTGCAGCCACTTCAACAACATCGTGGCGCTGTACCTGAAGGTGAAGGGCGACTTCATCCTCGTGGGGGACCTCATGCGCTCCATGTCGCTCCTGCAGTACAAACAGGTACGTACTAACGCAGATTTCAGACAATACGTTAGTAATCATTCTAAAATTACGAACTAAATATATTTCGTAAATTCATTTGCTCACCCAAATTGATGGTTATTCTATAAAAAGTATACAATTTGTCACACATTTTATCCCCTCGCGCCGCACTTAATATTAAACTGAAATACTTTTCAAATCTCAATAAGTTTGTACTATACGATAACAGATGGCGCCACCAGGTTCCACCAGATCGCGCTTGTACAGTTTATACATGTTTTTATAATTTTATCGAAGAACATTCGCCTCACGTACATACCAACATGTCTACGTAGTCTGGCGGAAGATTTTAATCTCCTTTTTGCGTAACCACCATATTTTTAACGTTTTACCGAATATAATAGACTTAACTGAAGTTCATTTTCAAGTTTCTCAGAAATTACTTAAATAAATTTTCAACGTTTTCGTCAGATGGAGGGTAGTTTCGAAGAAATAGCTCGAGACTACAGCCCCAACTGGATGACAGCCATAGAGATATTGGACGACGACACGTTCCTCGGCGCCGAAAACAGTTTTAACCTGTTCGTTTGCCAGAAGGACAGGTTAGTTAGTGATCGCACACATTATTTACCGACAAGCGGCGGGCATTATGCATGGAACGACACATTGTTCAATTCAATTGATTCTTACAGAGAGAGAGAGAGAGGTGTAATTTTTTAATGTAGGAAATATAAAGCGATATGATTAAGAACATTTTTATATTTGGTCCACTGGACTTCGAATACAACCGTTGCCCTTGTGCTTTCAAATAGTCACCTTCCAATGGGATTCAAAGAGGACCTTCGTCCTAATGATTTTCGAGTTATAATTACTATGTATATTCTTCTAATACGGGAATTATTATCGAGGGTGTGAAATAGGACCACCGTCCTAGTTAAAGTCGGTCACGAGCTCCTCCCAGTAGAAATGTGGTTTTACAGTTGTTATCTGAAGGCGAAATGCGGTGCTTACAGTCAATTGTGCTCTATTTATATTTACACTGTTTTATTAAATTATTATTGTACAGCATTTGATCGAGTAAGTAACCTGTGTGTGTGTCGCAGCGCGGCGACGACGGACGAGGAGCGGCAACAGATGGGCTACATGGGCCAGTTCCATGTGGGCGACATGGTGAACGTGATGCGGCGCGGCTCGCTGGTGGCGCAGCTGGCGGACACGGCCGCGCCCACTATGAACCCGGTGCTGCTCGCCACCGTCAATGGCGCCATCTGTGAGTCCACACACACGCACGCGCACGCGTGGGGACACACATGCACGCACGTACCTTCTGCTCACACCAGTAATTTACGTGCCCATTTGGAATTGTAAGAAGTAAAACATTTTTTTCAGTTTGAAGGAAACCAGAAAGCATATGTCCCATTTCTCCAACTCTAGAGAAATCTTAATCCATTTTCTTTGTGTAGAGAAGTCTGGTCTGAGTAATATGAAATGAGCCTGAGTAAGTAAATCAGAATATTGTGATATGATGTGTGTGTGCGTGTTCAGGTCTGGTGGTGCAAGTGTCGCAGGAGCTGTTCGAGTTCCTGCACCAGGTGGAAGAGCGGCTGGCGCAGGTGATCAAGTCGGTGGGCAAGATCCCGCACGCATTCTGGCGCTCATTCAACACGGACATCAAGACGGAGCCCGCCGAGGGGTTCGTAGACGGCGACCTGGTTGAGAGCTTCCTCGACCTGTCGCGCGCCGTGCAGCAGGAGACCGTGCAGGGGCTGCAGGTGGGTGCGCTCTTGATGGTTTCGTAATAGGTAGCCGAGTTAGAGGTTCCATGTCCGTGTCTGTCTGTCAGGGTATATGTTTATCGGTTATCTAACTACTGTTAAACACCAGCACAAGAACGATAACTCCCCCCACTACCGACCACGCGCTAGACACTGTTGAGACTGTACTTGCTTCAAGTCGGTCGATGGTTGATGGTGGGTGCGTGTGTGTTCTCACCACTTACCGGTCTATCTATACTACTATATAGATCTGTTGAGATTTCGTTTATGTCTCGAGATAACTCAAGAACGACTTGACCGATCTCGATGAAGACTTGTATGTAGTGAGAACACGTGATCGTGCAGATAATAGGCCAGTGTCAGTTAACCTGATGATGTCTATTCATGGAATAGTCCAACGCTAGTTTTCGTCAAGATCGGTCAAGCCGTTCTTGTGTTATCTCGAGACATACAAAAAAAGCACAACACATTTGTATAGCAGTACAGTGGTGTGGATATATTGGAACCATGCGTGCTTGCTATGAACATTTAAGAAGTTATCACTACATTATATTTCCACTTTTTGGACCAGCTGGAATAGCGCCCCCGGTCATACTTTTCGTACATGTTTCGCTTCGTGTAATTTGATTGTATGTACAAGTTAAATTAAATAAGGCGAGCTCAATTAGCGCGCTCGAGTTCCGCCACAGATGGATACTGGTGTTCATCTAGTGTGTGACCGTTGTGCAGATCGACGACGGCGGCGGCATGATGCGCGACGCGACCGTCGACGACCTCGTCAAGATCGTGGAGGACCTCACCAGGATACACTAGACACTTGCACGCACGCACTCACGCACACACACCGGACCGGTGCCGAGTATACCTTAGTCAATACTGTAGCGGTCCGGACATACCGCCTTGCTCATTTTGTACGTAGCGCCCCCTCGTTGGCGAAGGATACAGCGATGGAGCTGTGGGCTTCGTTTTAAATCAATGGGTTCTCCCTCTAACTCCACACATTCGACGGAAGAAGGGATCCATCGATGATCTCTCGCGTGTCTCTCTGTCCGACCGTAACTGTGTTTTTGCCGAATGTACTGGATGGAACTTTATATTTAGGTTTTGTTACGTCATCAGACACCAGAGTTTAATGTGCAATCTCCGTTAACACACTTCTCGAAAATTCTCTAAATATGATTATAACTTGGATTCGTCTATGAGATATACAAGCCGTCAGACCGGTTGCGACAAATTAAATTAGTTAGTAAATTTAAAAAATTGTTTCTATGTGAATCATGTCATGTAAACTTATCAAATGAAAGGGTAATGAGGGACACAAGTATGTATTTTATTTTTGATATGATCACCTCAACTGGTAATCGTCTAGGTGAATTGTCTATTTTTAATAAACTTAATTTATTACAATAATTAATTTGTCTATTAAAAAAGTAAACTATTCATTCAGATGAATAGAAGCTTCTTTGCGTGAGTGACATATGGATTGGCAACCTGATCGAGCACTACCGTCACCGCTCCCTCCCACTGTCTACGACACCAAAGGCATGCGGGACACTGCAACTAAGACGCGTAAAAACATGTCACAGCGAGTCCAACAGGACGGTAGCCGGCCCGGCCCGGCCCGGCGGGATCAAACTACCACCGCGCACCGCTACTGTCGGGACTACTACCCTACCCTACTATCAAATTGGGCGAATATCAAACTGGTTGAAACTCGAGGATCTGTGGAGACCCTTAACATCTCCAAACATAATAAGCTGACTTAATTTGCCCAGGCCAGGTGATTTTGTTCAAGGGATTTAAGGCCACGGAACCAGAAGTATAATTGAAAAAGCATCATTCCCATCGTCGTTTCTCCAAAACCAGAGCTTGGAATTAGAAAAACATGATCGTATTATTTACTCGTAGTACAGAGTAGAAACGTCTTTAGTACAATACTATATCTCAATTAATAACTCATAGTAAGGGCAAATTGAATAAATAAATAAAAAGACGTCCCGTTATACAATATTTATTTTTCGAAAGCATAACAATCACACCTTTAAATAATGAATTTACATATACATTGTCGGTTTGGTTTGTTCCCATTGAACACTACTCCGACTGAGCTCGGTCCACGTCCTGAACAAGACGACGTACATTTGTTAGTTAAACGTACAAGAGATGCAAGTGGCTCATTACGGAGTGGCTAGACCGTCGAAGTACATTCAAAACACGCGTCCAAAGAACGCGCATAGTGTATACTTGGAAGGTAGCGGTAGCTAACTTTGCAGCAGCGGCCGGAGCGGCAACTCACCAGCAACGACGTGACGTTGCCTCGGAAATATCACACTCGGCGTGTATTTCATCACTTGGAGAGATGAAACAACATCGGGGACGTAACACGTTTAGTTATCACTGACAGACGGACGGACCGCCGCGAACTGAGCTGGTAACACTTGTACGTGTGTACGCTCCGAGTAGAATGGTCTAACAATCGGCACCGTACTGCCGAGTGACCACACAGATTTCGTTTCGATGGCCCGTCTAAAGTAGTCTGAATCGACGTTTAATTTTTGAATAAAATTAATATTTTATGTCAATGTACATTATACATAACGTAAAGCGTGTGCCAGATATTATCGAATTTAAATACATTAAACAAACGTCGTTAGTCGTTACCATACATACATTTATGTTTTAACGACATTACCTGTATGTAATTTTTATTTCATATGTAAGTACGCTAACATTATATCTAATATAATGGTGTTAGGTGCAAACGTACTAACAAAGTACACGAGTTTTATTTTAACTATTAATTTACGCACCACCTCGCAGAAATAAAAACAATAATATCTTGACATAATTGGATAATTTCGATGACGAAATCCTCTAATTCACATTATAGCTTCATATTAAACAATATTCTCAATAAACTGTTTTAAAATTCTTGATATCTTTGAACTCTCAGACTAAGTACATGAAATGGCAATTAATTACCGATAAGTTAATATTGTATTACATAAAGTAATTGAAATAATTGCTGATAATAGGTACATGTGACCGTCATAGATAACAACAAACGTGATAGTGATCTACAGTAAAATCTATTTAAACTAAAACAAGATAACACTACATGTTTGCGGAAGTTGAATTTGTGAATTCATATTTTAATACCCTCTTCTACAGACCTCCTTCAAGTAACAAAAACTATAAATTTAAAAGTACACATTGAAAATAATAATCTTCCCGAGTTCAGAAAACCTTGGTCAGTGTCGCCATTGAAAACCATCTCGCTGTGGTGTTTAATACGCCTGTATAAGTTAATTACACTACTCTGTGCACGTGTGTACACAAATTCAAGTTCACGTCAAAATAAACATACAACAATATACACGCACACCGGTACACCAATACTATTAATTAATAACAGTTGAACAGCTCACACAATCATCATGCCATCACACATTGGTCGTTTTGCACTCGCCGCAATACAACTCGAAACTCCTGTTCGTCAAAAACATTCGTCACGTGCTGATCGTACTGTTACATAGGTCTCGACGGAAAATATTGAACATTGAGACTATACAATATAGCATTAGTGATACTACTAGTATAGTACATAGTTGACAGTTTCAATATTGAAAGCAGTCGATGAAACTGTTGCGTTCAAGTCGATATACAATACTGCTGTCGGTCGCTGTTTACTAACTGAGCAGTTAGTGATTTAGCAGTGAGCTATATTTTTTATACGGTAACGTAAGTTAAAAGTAAGCCCTTTGCGCGTTTTATATAATGATCTCGGTAATAGATATTATAGTCATTATATTATAATTAATAAGTGTACGAAGCCATAAATACCTAATTGTCTTATATCTACTCCGACTCCTTAAATGACAGAAAATGATTACATAAAACTTGTCCTATACTTTTATACTATTTGACCAAACAAGCTGGCCCTTCGATACCCCAATTAGACGTAGTTCTTAAAAAAACATTTCAACCCGCAGGACTGCCTTTTGAGTGGAAACGTTTTGAAGAATCCACGTCCAAGTAATTTCAAAATCATATTTTAATACTGGGGTGACGACGTTTCACGTTGTAGGTGGCGAATGATTTGAATTTTAAATATGCTACAAAATAATAAAAAAATTGCCAGAAGGGCACACGAATCACTTGATGGTGAGTGGTCACCGTTGCCTATAGGCAAACAACTAAGGATTCACCATAACAACGCCGGCTCCGGAAGAGAGCCTTTTACAACGTTTTTTAAAAACAGGACTCCAGAACTAATTCCTATGCACTCAAAAGCAATTTCATTTCTATGTGTAATGAAAGATACATAATATTTGCAAACAGTGTACTTGTTAAAACATTTGACTACTAATGCTATTATATTTATATATCGTCTGTATAAAATTAAATACTTAAAACTTTTGCCAATGCAAGTGCAAATTTAAAGGAATACTTCAATATAAATGTAGTATACATTTTCACCTACTTTCTAAAGTTATCGGCCTTGTTATGGAGGAACCACATCAACGCGAAAAGGCAGCTTGGCGGACTGGTCAGCGGTCCGGGCGAGCTCAGCATCTCTTCTATTTGAGAGATTGTCATTTCTACCACTTCTATTAACTCATCGTCAACTCCGCCACCTAGAAAAAAACTTGTAAGTCAAAGATTATTTATTTTATTTTATTAAATCTGGTAAATCATATTGATTGACTGCTCGAAGGACCAGGGTTAGAATCGGGTGCAAACAAACATCACTCGTTAAGTGAAGGACAGGGCGAGAAAACCTGCACGTAAGGTTTACAAAGGTGTGTAAAATTTGTCAATCGCCATATCGCCTGACTCCTAACAGGACTCCTGAGCCACGTAATGACAGAAGTGGGGTAGTTATCGAGTGTGATCGTTGTAAACCATACTAGACAATACACAACAATTTAAGTGGCAGTCGACGAAACACTAGTCACTAAGTTAGTCACACTGCCATTGTCTAATCACAATTCAGTCATTACATTATATTAATTACATACCCGATTTCAGAAAGGTTGAACGTCGTCACTATTTGACAGAAGAATAAACTTCGTGTATAACCAGATCAGTTTCTCTTCAAAGGGCGATGTACAGTAAAGAGTTAAATTCTCTTAACAGAATAAAGTTTCTTTAAAAAGTGTAAAATGTTAACGGTAATCCTTGCACGTATTTCAACAAATAAATATTGTCAGGCCGGTCATTTTACAAATTCGCTACAGTGTTAATTTAACCAGCTCTCACCCTGTTCCGTCTTCATGTCATCCGTTACTTCACAGTAGAATAATGTCTGTAACGCGCCTTGGACGCCAACACCTGACCTATAGACGAAAGTGTACCAGTTCAGTTCAGTTCTATCATTAAAATGTTTGTACTTTAAACCTGTTTGGACCAAACAAATACAAATAAATAATTAAATACTTTTAGGTATTATTATTTATTGTTACTAGAATAGATGGTTGAATGTTGTGTAAAATCGGATGTAGGTTTCGGATAAATTGAATAATAGGATAGAAAGGTGATGTGCAAACTGATTGAATTTTAAAATATTTTACATACTACTTATATAAACAGGATTAATACTATTATCTAAGCTCTTACTTAACTTGA
>DWPT01003802.1:0-13948 GCA_018251895.1 Agathymus mariae mariae
TGAGTTTGTTGCGATATTCGGAGATATGATCATATTTTCGGAGGCCAAATATAAATCTTATGCACATATTTTGGAGATGCTCAAGTTTATTTAGTTGCTCCTCAGTTATATCTAGATAGCATATATCGGCATAGTCAAGGATAGGAAGGAGTAAGGAATGAGCGAGTGCAATTTTGGTAGGAGTGGGAAGAAAGTTCTTGAGCCTACGGCGCGAACCAATTGCCGTGAACAGTTTCTTACTGACTGATTCAATCTGTGGCCCCTAAGACAATGATAGATCTATGAACAAGCCAAAAATTTTAACAGTATCACAGTAAAGGATTGTGTCCTGTCAAAAACTACTGGTGGTAAATTTATCAGATCCACTTTTGCTAAAAATCTTGAAATACTTATTGTAATAGTGTTTTAGAGTTGTGTTTTAGAGTGATTTACGCTAAGGTTGTGTGAAACGCGCCAGTCCGAAATACAATTTATATCCTTATTTATATTCTTTGAGGCTAAATGGTATCTAAAAGGTGGTAAAATATAGATGGTAGAGAGAAACAAGATTGAAACTAATGGAGTTAATAAAAATCGAAAAGAACAGAAGAAACAACACTACATCTTGTGGTACGTACGACAGCACATATATGTGACCACTGAGAATAGATATAATAACAATGCATAGATCTTAGAATAAAATAGAGAGCTAGCATTGCTACTTCATCCTCTTCAATATAAGAACTATGTCGATACTTTTACATCTACAGATTTCATTATTACCAATTTAATACGAGCAGACATACTAAAAATTACTCTTTCCATAGTATCCTGTGTGAGTTTGAGGTAACGAATGAGATCGAAATTTTGGATGATATACAAAATTATACCCATTTCATATGTTTATCTCTAAAACTAAATTTCGCGGACGAAGCCGAAGAAAAAGATAGTACATATATTAATGTCTGAAAGCGATCTTGTCGTATCTGAAAAAAAATGTTATATACATCATTTCAATCACAAAAAAATACTGCATCGGGTTTCATTCTTCTAGGATGTTTTTTTATATACAGCGTTTCATTACATTTTAATTACCTCATTACTTCTTAGGAACAAATACATTTTCTTTTAAGATACAGCATATACGCTGTTCATAATTGGAAAACCAATTGCTTTTTCTGGTAATTCGATCGATGGCAAAAAGGTTATAATTTAAAATTCAATTCAATACGAAAACGGTCTTTCTAAATCTACTAATTCCCACGTTATGAATTTTTATATTGTTTTTAGGCTCTGGTGTAACGTTGCATTTTTCGACATACGACAAGATTGCTTTTTGATATCGATACGCAAACATACATACAATTTAACCAAAAAATACAATAGATTTTAGTTGAAATTAGAAATAAATCTCCCTAGAATGCAACAGCCACTTAAAGTAATCTGCATATCCATTTGATAGCTCTACTTCATAAAAAATGGATGTTATTTTTTATTCTTATTCTTTCGGTTCGTGAGTCAAATTCTCAAGTCCTTAGATCAAGGCAATTGCGTATTCCAGCTCGCGTTCCTTCGCAGGTGGTCTTAAGTAATGTGGATCTCTGAATACTACAATTTCTGCCCGAGTTGCACTAAAAAGTGAAAAAAGCCTATTCCGTAGATTTCCATAATATTTAATTTTGTTCGTAATGCTGGTAGGTCTTTTTACCTTTTCTAAACTAAGACATATCAACACTGCACTCCGCACACTATGTAGTAATAAACTGGTTAGTGAATCGTACTCAGTTTATAATATATACAATATGATATCCTAAACAGTGTGCAGAGACCACAGCAGCTATACCTTAGTTTGTATTTAGCTTCGCTGATCGTTTCTCATCATCAGCACAGCACGTTCAGTAAACATGTTCTTAGTTTCTGAGAAAGATTAAGAGAGCAATTCGTTAAAAATATAAGCTAACGAGGATTCGTGAACGAGTCGTTTGTATACTAGTATGTTTTTAAACTAGACTTGTAAAATATGCTTGGTAATAACTAATAAATTTACTAAAGTAAAAGTTTAACGCTCCAGCTGTAATAATTAGTAACATTTTATTAGGAACTGAAACTGTATATTAGCCGTCATAACATTTGACTAACTGTTATATTCGATTAAAGAATTAATTTCATTTAATTACATTACTTCATACCAAATTCAGAACCATCGTCAAAAAAAAACAAATAGGTACTTTGTTGCCAAAACCTTTAATCGGTCTTAATTGCTCTAGGCCGTTAAAACTTATGCGGTCGCTAATAGAAGTACCAAAAATTATAGTATTAAGAAAAGTAATGTAAAGACGTGTATCCCCATTCTATATTAAACTTTCACAGGCAAGATTGTAAAATCAATTATTGTCGTAGATGAAATATCGGTAGATACAAAAGCTATCAAAGAGTCCACCCGATTACTTGGACGAGTTGTTCCCGACTGATCGATCTCTGGCGTGACCTGACTATATAGATTACAGTGTGGATTATCTCCGATCTACTCTGAGGTATAGTAGAACACGGTTTACAATGTAAGAATAGCTTTGTGGAAAAATCATTCCGTATTTGCACGTTTTGAATTACATTTACTTGGCTTAAGTACTATCTTTTTATGTTCTGTTGTCTAACACGTATTGAACGAGTTCCAAAAAGTGACGTTTATCCATTAGCGATACACTGTAGGGTATGGTAATCTATTTTTAATTAAGAAAGTTTGGAAACGTTTCCAAATTTTTTTGCTTAGCAGATTGCTTATCAGAATTTTAAATTGTTAAGGTGCTAAATAGCTGTGAACGCAGTACCCTAGATATTACTAAAAGGGTTTTCTCAAAAACTTAAATTAAATTGGTTTTAAATGAATGCGCACTATGTAGGTTAGACGTTGCTTATAAACTAGAACAATTTGATTTACATATATCGCAGATCAATGGTTCTCAACTAGTTAATATACAAAATATTTTATCCTATCAAATCAAATCGTATTACAGAATAGAACTAATCTGCTCGGCCGCGACAAAAAAGGAAGGCCGTACAAAGGGCGCGCAACAATAGTTTCGTTAATTGAATTGGCACAAAGCCGTTCATGTTACATCTACATGTTGTGCGTTGACAGTAATTCGTTCTTTGATGAATTTCACCAGATTGTATCTGAATACAAATACATTCTAACACGTATTCATATTTTTTACATAGATTAAGTTAATGCTTGACATCAATCCCACCTGATGTAAAGTGGTTATGAAGTCTTAAGATACATATATTATAAAAGCCTACACTCTCCTCTTAAAGACTCCCACATTGTAAGAAGGTGAGAATACCGATGCGGGCAAGGTAATTCCAGTTTGCAGTGCGCACAATTAATGACGATGCAAACCGCGCTGTCCGTACAGGTTGTACGTTCACTACTTAAGGATGAATATCCGCTGTACGTCGCGTTGTTCGATGGAGGAATAGCGAGGGGTGAATTTTACTAATAATTCCTGCGCACACTCTCCAAAATGTATTCTAAAGAAAACCGAGGGGCTGGTAACCCTGCGTCTCTGCTCAAGACTGCAGATTGGTTTCGACCAGACCTATCAAAGCAATCTACGAGCAATGAGCCTCTTTGCATGCCTTTCCACCGAGTCAATGCTGATAGATGACATTTGGCAGCACCAGCTCAAATGTGACAACCGTGCCCAACACATGGTCGAACTTGACCTTTGTACAGGATTAAAAATTGATTCGGTGTGAAATACCGCTGCACTTTCGCAAGAACCCCAAGTTTCCTTGCAGCTGTTTTAGCCTTGGACTCGATCAACCGACCAAAGTTAAAATTCAACGAAATTTCGACTCCCAATAACTAAAGACAGTCAGTACATTCTAGGGATACATTCCGAAAAGGAGGAGCCATGATGAACTGGCTCCCCTTAGCGCTGAACAGACACATCTGTGTTTTAAATTTTAAATTTAGTCTCCCATCATAGCTGCAATTCCTCCATGCGTCCGTAATTTTACAAAATTATTTATGAACTTTTCTATCATTGGCTTCAGTACAAGAGAAGATCTTAAGAAAACTTCGCTTGCACATTATGAAGTGTTCAAAACTTCGGCTTAGGCTTCAGCAGGCTAAAAAGTGACTAGCAGCCGCATTTTCGATTCTGTTCCTAATGGACCTGGTATAATTAGGTCATGAAATTTAACTCCTAGCAATAACTCATCCGACTACTAATTGCATCCCAGGTTGCTTGAGACAGGCGTATTTTGTGCCACATGTTTCTGTTTATTGGTGCATTAAGGAATCCATAATATTGTATCTACTTATTACGTCCTTTAAAAAAAAAAGATTTTCCATTGCACTAAACATTGAATCAAACCAGGATCAACTAGTCATCGTTGAAGAGTCAACAACGTCACCGTCATTGCATCCATGAGTGAATTTAATGCAGACTGAACTCGTGGATTGCTACTCGATTTCTCAGATGCGGTTTCAATTTACCAGCCGGTATGACAAAAGCTCAAATAAAAATCAACTTCCATTGTAAATAACATCATCGGATTTATCTGTTAACGAGAAGAAATATGCAAGATAACTAAATTGGAAATTTCCAATTTTTTTACCGTTTTAGATAATGACCAAATGTCATTTCTAGCTAAAAAATAAAGTTTTATGTATTAATGTTTATTGATGTAAAATATTTTCAAGGAACAAAAGTTTTTTTACATAGATAAAAAAAAGTTAGTCATCAGTCTGGTTGTTATTACCAGATAGCAGTCGTTAAGCCGTGTCGGAAGCCTTCGGATGGCATAAAAACTTCCAATGCTTGGGTTGGCCACTAACCCCACCACCATTTCGTACTAAAGCAGCATAGTGAAATATGCCGTACGCCTCCTCGAGTACGATGGGAAACCCCTTTCCTACAGTGAACCGCTAATCATCCTCATCGCTAATCAAAGCGAACAAACTAGCAATCAAAATCTTTACAACAGCTCTCAATTAGTATAGTTTGGCAGGTTGGTTTATTCTGAAACAGTTAAACTGTCGACTAGCACTTCCTTTCGATTGGTATAGTACTAATATATTGATATATGGTATAGTACTGGTACAGTAGAGACACCAACAACCACCGCGAATACGCTCCTTCACTCAAAGTTGCTCAGCTGAAATCTCTTGATAGCCTTCCAAATAAATAAGTAATATGTGCAAAATTTCTTCATATTTAATTCGCAATTTTCTTCATTTATATTTTATTACGGTTAACATGTTTTTGTTCATCTATCAAAATTATCAGCAGTAAAATATTATTTATACTATTAAATCGGGCCTATTATCAATAAAGGTAGTTTAAAGTCCATCAAAAGTTAGCTTGGTGTTGAGCGACATGTGATTTGTTAACATCATCATACAAAAATGTTTGTGACACAAATTTTATTTTTCAGTGAAACATGATATTTCAGTTGAGCTATTAAAAATATGGAGGTAAATTTTATAATTAACATTGCTATATTTGCTTCTAAATAATCTTATTTTCACGAAAATTATATCTCGCCAAAGTTGCCTAGTATTTAAAAAGGACGGGAAGGTTAAGAAAAGGATCTGAGGCATAGAAAAGAGTTCAGGTTGATTTTTCAGTAGCATTGATGAGTTATTTCACCAATAGTTGATAGTAACAGGCGTTACTTTGCAGAAATTCACTATTATTAAATTAGTATTAATTTACTTTGCACCCATTCGCAAGCACAATGTATGAAGGTATATACAATGCATGTATAGAAGTACGAGTATTTACCATCGTACATTGTGCTTGCGAATTGTTACACAGTAAATGAATACTAATTTAATTATATCTCAATCTCGGTCCGTAGAACGTCCATATATATACCTCTTCGTAATAAAAACTTTTCATAACCAAATTAATTTCTAATGAAAATTTAATCTGTTCAGAAAATAAATCAATAAATCCAATGACAGCGTTTAGAATAAAATTTATGAATTGGCAGGCAATTGAAGGGGCAGAAAAACCAACTGTAGATGATGAAACGCATTCATCAAACGCAATATAATTAAGGTGCTGTTGTTAAATTCTGACGTGACAGCTTATCTGATGCGCTGATCCAACAGCTACTGGATAATTGAACCGGGGACAGTCGAGTGTCATGCGGCACTAGCCGCTGTCACTATGAACCGATGTCATCTGCATACTTACGATCTCAACACGATGTACGAGTGCACTTACGCTAATCGATTTCTCGGTTGTAACTAACATATTCATCAATATATTGTTGTATGGCATGTATAGCAGAAACTAAGCCTTAAAACTTCGTTAAAATACTGCATTATTGTGGAAGCGAAACTGCTCGGATTTTTCTATTATCCGCTTGCGTAGATTTCTTACCTTGATATCAACAATGCTGTCCATTTCTGACATGTATAAGAAAACAATAACAACGAAACCTCTGGGAATGGATTATTTTTCAAAAAATAGTTGCTACATGATAGATTCATGATATAGAAACGAATTCAATATTTTGTATTTTATGTCTGATTGTGTCACTCAATAACTCTGAAACGAATACACCAATTCTGATGGAATTTGGTATGGTGATAATTTGTCATTAACATCGTAATCAAAAATACTTTTTACTTCGAATATTCTGAAGGTGCGTTTAGATTGCTGCGATGTTTTAGAATGTTTTAGAAAACTATTGAACTCTCTGTATCATTATTTTCAGAGCTCTTCATTATTATTATATTTAAAGAGACCTAAGATATTCTTTATACAATAAATAAAAGAATGACCAAAATCGGTTAACAACGGAACTATGGTGGAACATACATCAAAAAATACATAGACATGAATAAACAACCTCCTCTTTTTTAAAGTCTGTTAAAAATATCCGGGCAGCTTGTGGCGGCGGTGACCATTATGGATGTTTTTACAGAATAAAGAGTACAAAATTTAAATTCAGAATTTTAGTTTGGATAAACGAAGTTATAGATGATTTTTTTTAAGGGAAATAGTGTTCCAGAATGATGTTAGGTAGTATCGAAAAATATATTTCTTTGAGTAAATTAAATCTGTTGCGTAAATATGTACGAAATACAGTTTTTACTGTTTCGATTAGGGTATGTTAAATTAATATATATATCGACTACTTAAACTTGTCGTTAAACTTGGGAGGCACTACGCACACGCAGTTACGGTAACAGCTGGTGACATAAGAAACACGTTTATCAAAATCTATGACTAATAAACATTATTTGTCACAAAAATATTGAGGAAATACCGACGAAGGGAATCTAGAATAGTAGATAGTAAATAAACGAAACAGATTTAATTGGACGCCCTCTTTAACATCTGAGTACTCTTTATTCTGTATAACTAATAGTAGAAATTCTTATTCAATTTACAACCTCTACGACGAAAGCACTGTTATTTAATTAATATCTACAAGCCATTCCCTTTGTATCTTACAAACAATATCCATATGACATGGTTGGTTTTTATCGTAAATGTATATATTATTTAGCTTTATTTTAATCACATTTTTGTTTAAATAGTTTTAGCTCGTTTCCATCACCATGCATAGCATGCTGGAATAACTGTTTACGAGTATCTATAATACGCTTATGGAACGGACTTCTCTTGAACGGTTTATGACAATAGTCAACAAAGAAGCAGACTGTTCTTAACACTAAAGCCAATACTGACTGAAAGACACTACAATATAAACATGTAAAAAAGCTAGCTAAAGAAATAAAAAACCCTACCATCGAGCGTAAGTACCATATGAATAAAAATGGGTGGTTTAGACTAATCAGTGATTTCCAAAATGAGGAACCGGTTGCTCCAACCTCGTCAGATATTCAGCAGTCGACGACAAGTTGTAATGTTAGTTGGATAAAGGCAATTTTTTAAAATTCCCAATATTTTAAAAAGACGTTGAAAAACCATGCTTAGATTAAGTCATTATTTAGGAGAAGGAGGACTTTTCAGAAAATACGTAAAATAGTTTGTTTTATAAAATGGAGTTGAAAAAAGATAAAGAAGATGAAAAGATAAAGAAGATAAAGAGATAAAGAGAACTGAGTTTAGTTTGTAAAATATTCTAAAAGCTGTTATGATCCTTATCTAGTAATCTTTTAGACGTCAGATTCGAGAAGAATAAGTTTTGAAATAACTCAACTTGAAATGTTAGGACATTAATACCGGCTGAGTAAAAATCGTGTCGCAGGTAGCAAAAAAAAAAACGAGAATAAGTAACGAGTTATCTTGAATTTCAACTTGGTAAATTTTCATAACTCTATCCCAGCAGTGACCCGTAAAAAAATTCAGCGGTAAATGGTTGGGTAGCCCTATTCCATTTAATTTTATGGCCGGCGCGAAATGTAACGTGTTTCCCGGATCCTACTGTTTTTATTGTTTGTTATTTTCACAGCGCGGCATCGCGGCATTCAGATTATCCAATACTGTTATAAAACTTTATAACATATATATAGCGTTTATAAATTATGTAATGTTTTTGCCGAATAATGTTCTCCATGCGTGATTAAATTACTCAAGAAAATAACAGGATTTAGTTTTTTGGCACAAAATGATTATGGGGAATATTTTTTTCTGTTAAATAATTTGATATCAAGTACATTATAGATTCGGTTTATAATTACATAAAAAAAAACTTAAACCGTAAAGTTCATACAGTTGTATCGTTCAGCAGTATAATAATAAACTTTTAATCTTTTTCTTTCTTCTTTTGCTTTCGCAACCTGCACGCTGCACGTCACAGACGCGTTATTATCGACATCTATCACCATAGATATTTTTTATATCATACAAACAAGTATACGGGACATGTGATTACCATTGCGGACGGCTGTTGAGGAAAGACCTCGAAAATGTCCAGACCTATTCAGGCGAACTTTAATAAACCCTGAGGTGACGAACCCTAGACAGAAATTTTATTAAGATATTTTAGATAAAGAGATAATGTCACATGTTTTGCTCTCACATGTCACTCAGGTTTGCAAAAAACATATTTTAGTTTAAAATTAAAATACTTCTGATTTTTAGCTATAAATAAGGACGTGGAACTGGTCAATTTAAAAACATTAATTGCTTTTCCTATAGACTCTATAACTATAAGTCTTAATAAGATGGCTCTTTTACGGATAGTTGGGTAAAAATTTGTATCAAAATTCCCTAAGGATTGTCGGAAGGCTGTAATATAAATTAAAAACTTACGTCAAAAGAATTTTTATGAAGAAAGTTTATTACAAACTAGATGATTACTTTAAAGACTGGCTGGACATGAGTTTTATAAATAGCCATAGCCTTGGGAGTTTCTTGCAACTTCTTTTCCTGGGACCATTCACAATAAGGATTTAACGAAGCAATGCTCTAGTTGAACTTTAGAAAGGTGTTTCTAAAAATCTACATTGAATAAATTTTACTTTATTCGATCACACTTTACGATACGCTACGATAAATGTATGAAAAAATATAATCATAGTAAATCAAACAATAACGAATGACTCATACTACTACTTAGTTACGAAGGTTCTTATCTTGTTTTATTATTGCCATAAACTTAATAATGGCTTAAAATACATTGAAATTATCATATCATATGAACATTAAAATATATCGAAAAATCTCGAACATACGTAATACTAACGAATTGAGAAGCTCTTCCTTTTTGCACTAGGTCAAAAAAACACCCGGTAAATAAGTAATGTTAGTATATTCACGTATTTCATTTATTTACCTGACTTTTGCAGTAGAAACAAAGGTCAAAAAGCATTCAACAAAGGATTTAATCAGGTGTGTGGCAGCTAGCCAGCCGGTAAAAGCGTTGAGTTAGCCGCGTCGTCAAGCAGAAAGTTTCGTAGAAAACACTCTCTACGTCAATTCGTTCAATGGCTCGTCTTGCAGTTGCGGTTCTTGTAAATTTATTTTGATCGAATATTGTAGATACACGGTATTTATAGAAGAAAGCCGTTGCTGTTGAATCGTTGAATATTTCCCATTTTGTAGCAGTTAGCTTGTTTAATTTCCTTTTATGTGCAGTTTTTTGACAAAGGATTCTTGCATTATGTTAAAATACCTGGAGTCTTATTTAAATTTATTAATACGCTTACGTGTTTGTGTGGAAGGCTACGAAAAAATTCTCACCTTCTTACCTTGCAATATACTTTTAGGTATTCTTCTAAAGTAGACTAATCCAGATTACACTGCGTTATATTATTAAAATATCCAGCACGCATGCCGTTCCGGACCTGAATCCCAGACTGGGGCAGTAATTATAGATAATTCACATATAAATGTTTGCTATCCGATCTTGAATGACTGTGTCATGATGTTGGTGAAACTAAATATTCTAGTGCTTAAATATGGATTTAGTAGCGTTTAAGATAATCGCTTCACTTTTTATCCTAGACTGAAAATATTTCACTATATTTCAGTGAATGTGATGATACGTATTTAATAAATAAACCTATTCGTCAGCTTAAGCTGGTGACAAACTTGGCGTCTACGGTGTTCAGTCCTGAACTCCATGACTGCATCTGAGTCGACCATAAACATGTATCGCCAAAAGAAAATCTACACATCTCCTTAAAATAAAATTCCCAATAAGCATATATCTAATTTCACTTATCTTGATCCAATTTCAGAACATATTACAAAAATTTCATCGCCGCATACAAAAATAGTAACGCGCACGAGTTTCATTTCGCTAAACATCTAATAAAATCGAGTAATTTTATAACTATTAATCATCCCGAGAGAAGAGCTTTAGGCTAAGTGCTTTGTGTTTGAGGTATATAAAACAATTAACACATGATAATAGCAATTATTACTTTGTTTCACGATTAATGTATCCAACTCTCCTTTACCTGAGAACTTTTGAAAACCTGTAAAATATTATAGAGCTGGTTTTCACCAAGTATTAACAATCGCGCACTAGGGTTTATAATCGATGAGTGAGCGTAGAGGATATAATAGGTCCGCCCTTAGCTTATTCTTATAACAATTTCAATCTACCTTGGTGATGCTCTATCTCAGAGCAAAAATGTTCTGCTGATATATATGATATAATAGTGACAAAAAAGTCAATTTAGGTAACACAAAAACATAAATTTATCTCTTTTTTACTTATCAAAAGGTTAGATTTGATAGTACCTAATGTTGAGCGGCAATTTACTATTACACGGCAAAGTTCATTAACTTACGAAAAAATATACAAAATAAAATGTTTTAATTTGAGTCAAAATTTCGAATATTTTTATTTTATGGACAGGTGTTAATGATATAACACTTCACCCAGAAGAGTATGATGTAAAAATAAATTTAGTATTATGTTGACTTCTTATTGAACGGTAGACTTACTACAAGTTTAAATGAAGCCCATTAACCAATTACAACGGCACTAGGTTTCGGGACAGTGTTCTGACGCCGGATGGAGAAACTTATAATTAGGAAAATGACGTTTGCAATTTTAACTATTTTAACGAACTTATGCTGAAGAACTTTGTTTTTAAAGTTGTGCTACAACAGGTAGCACTGTAAGATTGAGATCAAAGGTTTTTGGCACACGAAATTTATTTGTTGAAGGATACATGTACCATACCATGTACCATACACCTATCATATAATCCGAAGAAAAGTCGTAGATTAAAGAATTTAGATTTTTGAGATTTTTAACAGATGATGAGAACTTTAGAAAACAACATCAATTGCATCATTTAAGCTGTGAATGAAGTAGTTTCTTATAAAGAATACATTGTTTATAACTATGAAGTATTGAAACCCTTATAACATATAACCCTTATAAGTAGCCTCCGAAGTTAACTAGCCAACAAAGGGTGTCTAACAAACGTTTAATAAACAGAAAAATCTATAGAATAATAACTAAACCATCATTCATGAATGCATTGGATGTTATAAGGCTTGACCATCTTGTAACACTATCATGACTCAAATATAGAAATAAATATTTATTATTTACCTCAACTTTAAACTATGTTTGGAAATATTTCGACAACACTTGGTAGATTAAGTTATCAATCCAGCTACGAAGTGCAAGTGAAACTCAGATATTCAATTTAGGGTAATTTAGTTATCACTGGAGCACTTTGGTACTTCAAGTGTTATAAGTGAGTTATGTTTTGAGCTTAGTGCAAAATGCACATTTGAAGCGTTCAGAGTCGGCTACTATTGATCATAAACGATCGATTTAAACAACACAATAACTCATAACATGTAATGACTAGATTAGAATATCTGGAAATAAGAAAAACGAGTATAAATAATGGAAAAGTGATAACTAGTATAAAAATTTTATAAACGCTTGATTACCCAGACAATCCCGCTCACAAAAAGGATTTATTGTCATAGTCATTTACTCTTGTCGATTCTTTTAAAAGTTTACGACATATGACCTTTTCTAATTTAGAAGAACGTGAGAAAAGGCTTCGGGAGTTCTCACTTGTGAATAAAAATACAAACATTCTATGAAACAGCCATTTACGGTTACAGAAGGAAGAATCACAGATTAGTTAAATGTGTTGCAATTTTCACTTTGCATTCTGTATTTCAACAGAGTTTACCACAAGCAAAGAAACTATGCTTGGACTAAAAACCCCTGCTTATATCCCAAATCTCCAACTCATGTACACATGATCATGATGAATTGTTGGTTACCGGTGCCAAATAGCAAAAATTGTCATTCAATACTGTTTCAATTTTGGGGACCAGTTACTCCAGGTACTTCAGGATAGAGATTTTATACTTTGCTTCTGATAGGTCTAATTTTGAGAAAGTCTAGTTTGCCCGTCATGTCCAGGCCCAAAATATCTGGTTCCTGGACAACATAGTTCTCAGATTGATAACTATAGACGATCATATAGCTCAGTTAATAGAAACACCCGTCAAACTATGACAACTAGCGCCAAACTCAGCTCAGAATCCAAATATATTGGGCAGATATTTAAAACGAGAGATGTGCGTGCGTGTTGTATTTTGTAAAGCCAAAAGCCAAAATTTAAAAATAACTTGAATATTCTAGTTAAAATTACTCTTCAAATCGTCTTCAAATTGAAATCGTTACTGCACAACTTTACTTAGCTTTACTCAGCAATTGCATGCTGTATAGACCACCTACTGAGTCTATACCAAGATATCACCTACTTACACATATAAGCACTCATAGCTCGACGGCGTTTGTGGACTGTGAGTGATTAACTGAGTTAAGTAGTTTCTGGCGTGATCAATAGTTTGATAGTTGAGTGTTAGTATCAAAATGTCTGCAGCGCTTTAATGCTTCGCAGGGCATGTTAGAACCTTTAATTGCAGTGTTATAGTGGTATCAGAATTTCAGACATCGAGGTTGACTACTTATGCGCACTTAAGCCCGCGTCGGTGTTCCCGGCTACTTACGATGTGGGAGTCTTCATGAGGAGAGTGGATTGGCTATTATAAGTTAATTCTTTCAACATCTTAGACTTCATCACCACTTACTAACAGGTTTGATTGTTGTCAATCGTTAACTTATCTTATGAAACAAAAATAAGCAGCGTTGTGGAATATGCTCTAGAATCAAGACCCCAATAACGAGGAGAGACCCATACCCTGCAGTGAGTCACTATTAGGTCAAAGACATACACATAAATATAACCGTATTTAAATAAGATTTATACTATTTCATAAATTTATACTCTTAAATCAAGTTTACATTTTTTTATTCTTATACACCTTTAACACCTAACCTCCTGTAGCACATTACACAGTACTGCCTAAAATTATGATTTGCTTAAAAATTATTGAATAATTTTTTTTTATGGTAACAGCCAACAAACGAGCAGACGAGCCACCTAATGGTAAGTGATCATCGTCGCCCATGGACATCAGCAAGCCCAAAGGTATCACTGATGCGTTGTCGGCCAGGAAATGAGAAGAAGGTAAAA
>DWPT01003803.1:0-13947 GCA_018251895.1 Agathymus mariae mariae
GATTAATTTATTTTTTAGTTTGATTTCTTTTCATGTCTCTCAATGGATCAAAATTTGATGGTATTTCCGAGTCATATTGAGAAATTTAACTATTCAACATGAATTCCATTGTCCTTTCATTTATCATGACTATTTGATATTACAATATTTTACTCAAAGACACACACGGAATAATAAAATTCATGGGCGATAATGTGTCCAAATGATAAGTAAGGTGTCATGTTCATGAACAAATGTATAAAGTCGTGATTTTTAATCACAGAGAATATAAATAAGTGAACGCTATGGTAACGGTGCTTGTGGCTTTAAAAATAAATGAGTGATTTTTTCACCTGCAAAATGTATTAATGTTATAATTGTATAATGTATATAAAATGGTTTGTTTAAAGAAGACGTCGGGGTTTCTGGACTCCAGCTGAGAACATTGAACAAACAACAATAAGGCAAGTTCGGGTCACTTATCGTAACAGTCATCGCGTCTCCGGATAACTCCGAATCCCGTGAGCCTGGGACCGGGTTTAGGCAACTTGCATAGCTTGATATTTATTATGTAAAAATTTTGCAATGTATCACTTAGAAAACTCGTTATATCTATTTATTAGTTATCTATATTTAAATGCAATTATTCATAATTTTAAGTTAAGCTTGACGGCTTGTCTGTTCCTTAAATTATCATCTCTACCGGTCTGTCCTGATACATGTAACAAGTGAGGCGTTAATGAGTTGAAACCATCCGAGATTTTATTTTATATACACGCTTTATTTTGCATAGACATGGTTTTTAAATGATATATATATTTAACTTTGTAAAGTGCACAAAAGACTTGAAGATCTTGGGGTTAAATTGTTATTCATAGTTATAACTATATCATGACTTGGCCGTACAGGGTGTCGTAAAAGGCGACAGAAGCCAGCCTGCTTGGTGTTAGGGTTTCGCCTAAGGATTATATTATCAATATTATTATTAAGTCATTAATATTGTTGCTAGTATTATTATTTTTCCGTGAATCCAACGACGCTAAACGACTCGTGTTTAATTTGGAGTCTTGAGAATTAGTACTTTCTTTCTTTCTTCTTTCTTGGCTGGAAACGCATTAGCTATGCCTTTGGTGTTACTAATTCCGCGTGGAATTTAACAAAAATAATTTTACAATTATTCTAAAATATAAGTAGCCTAAGTTACTCCTTATTACATCAGCTACCTGCCAGTGAAAGTAACGTCAAAATCGGTTCAGCCGTTTTCGAGATTAGCCGGAACAAATAGACAGACAGAAAAAAATTGTAAAAAAAAATTTGGTATATGTACCGTATATGCATTAATATGCATGTAGTAAAAAGGGGTTAATTTAATATTACAAACAGACACTCCAATTTTATTTATTAAGTATAGATTAAGTTCATGTTATGGCTTATAAAGTGTTTCAAATTTACAATAGATTTAATTTACATCTACTGTAAATATTAAACACTTTTACCATACGTTCAATATTAGCCACAATACCGCAGTGCCGTGGCAACGACATGCAATTAAGTATGAGCCTGTGTTTTATTATAACGGCGTAATTAGAGTGTGAGTTCCTCACTATTTTTGGACATGTTTATTGTAAATGTTTATAGTAGATGTTAAATATAAGTGAAATATAACGTATAATTGTAAATGTAAGTAAACAGATGTGGACAGTGAACCTCAGGAACCAGCGACCCACTCATCGCGGGAGTGTATTGAAATCAGTGCAGTTATTTGTGGTTTTTGGTTGAGGGTAGAATTTTTGCATTTTGTAATCTTTCCTACAGCCATGTTCAAATTATTAACTCGTTTTCGCTTCTATTGTATTGAAAATGTACGCCTTATGCATAAAAATAGCAATCATACTTTAAACAATTGTTATTAATTTTATCATTTAAATATGTCATGCCAAACTTCATTCTTTTTGAAATCGATATATTAAATGTTATTTAAATATCCAAAAATAAAATTAATGTGACTATCGAAAAAAATACTAAATTAATAAAATTAACATTCATTTATATTTTACAAATCAAACTTTACTTCGGATGGGTGGTAAATAATACTCTAAGCTTCAAGGGCCCAAAAATATCCTTTGATATGTAATTTGAGTTACTCACGACGTCATTTTCGTCAGGCGTCACATTAAGGAAAGGAAAATAATGAATATGCTTTGTGAAAGTGATTGACGTGGCGGCGGAGTGAGCGGCATGTGTTTACGTCGCGTTAAGTAAGAGTAATGGGTGCACATAAATCAGTGACGTCTTCATGTCTTTTAGAATACTCTGGAACTCTGAAAAGACACCAACGTGCGAGTTAATGGTTCAATTCACAAAGCTGAAATGTGCGTATGTTACGTTCGCATTCGAGCGTATGTGATTATTTTAAATCTGGCAAAGTTACTTCCATTTCAGGTTAAATTGTGCGGTGCTCACTGATTCGAATAATTAATTATAGAAATATGAATGTTGTGGATACTATGTTACTTCTCGTGTAGACAATACAAGCAATAGCTATGTAGTGACACTGATACTATTGCTTCTTATATTCCTATCACTTTTAAACGTGTTGGTGGTAGTACTAATGGAGTACCATTATGTATATATAAGTATGTCCAAATAAAATATTTATGATTCAAAGCTTAAATCATCCTGTGCTTGTACGCTGATAATGAGCCCAGTTTCATTCATCGTGGTCACATTCCTTACACCCTGACAGTCGCGTACTGTTCCCACGGCACTAGATATGGTGAGCAATATCACCTATAATAAGACCATTTCGGCCGTCTGCGAACAGTGACGCTTAGCATAAACGTCGCAATAGAACTCTGACTTAACCGTTGAAGGAAGCGGCCGCCGGCGGAGCTAGATCTGCTACTTGGTCGTGTAAGGCCAAACCAGTTAAATAGGATAGATCAATAACCAAATGATGCAGTAACAAACACTGTATATTTGTATTGGTCAATTATGTACCAAAATTACTTTGGCTTACATGTTTATAAGTAGCTAGTGCAATACACCCAATTAACGTTATTATATATAAGTAGAATTTAATTTCATTCAGATGTAAGTGACATTCTAATGAGAATAAATATATTTCAGACGTCATTTACCGTTTTTATCAGTAATGTTGGTAATAGCTTCATATCACGTTGACACTTTACGACAACGAATTTCGTAAGCAGCGCACCATTATTTCCTAATTTAAAAGAATTAAAAATTTTAACAGACTAACAGAATGTCCTAGTACTACTTATAGGTACACTGATAAAGCATAGTTTTGGTATATTACACTATCTTAGATATTTGTGTCATGATTTTTTTTATATTTCCTGCAACAAAGGAAGGACGGTTATGAGCTTCAGCGTTTGTACTATACTGTCCTGAAAACATAAAAGAATACGTAAAATTTTAGTATTCATAAATTTTGTCAATACACGCAGGAAGGTTCGAAATACCCTCTTTAATTTTACATCGCAGTTGACATAAGATGCTTCTGAGACAGATTTTGTAACGAACATTTTAAATTGCCTATCATATCACTTGAAAGAAATAAATGAACCCGCTCCTTTCCATTCCAATATAGATTCGAATGAAGATTAGAATGCGGCACTTGTGATTGTCGTAAATAATTAAAGACGCTCCAATAACTTAAATAAATAACTCCAATAAAATAGACTTGTAGCATTATAATGGTATTTTTTTTTGCGAAATACAATATTTAGTTTATCGTTATTTCGTTCTTTTTTAGAACATTTCCGATATTTGAACGTTTCCGTAACGAATCTTGATCAAGTGTTCTTATGAAAATTTAGCTCGACAGTCAGTATTAATATTACATAAATATTTTCTGACATTTGCTAAACCCGACGCGCTCTGAGCGAGACAGGTTAATAAATTAATAGTCCACTTGATTATTCGAGTTAACATTCAGTCGACAAGTACCAAACAGTGCTGGTATATTATATGTTCTATAGAGCATATTATTATAATGAGCTTGTTAGTGGGATGGTAATTTCTGTATTCTCAGTAGAATCTTAATTTTCAGTTGTTTGACAAAATATCTTTCAAGGTGGGTGTTCATACGTGAATTTTACTCGTAGTTTTTCAGTCTACGGCTTGCATGTTTAATTTTTTAGATAGTTATGGCGACTTATCGTGTTTTAAATGAAATAAAGTTACAATCTTTTCTGTGCTATAGATTGCTGAGCTCAGTATAAGAAATTTAAATTCTCAGGTATAAATCCAGCAATGTCTTGTAATACTGTGTATTCGAATAAATCTCTTCGTCAAATCAGTTAATGCAACAAAAACAAGGTAATTGAATGATTTGTCTATTTTCTAACGGAATCATTTTCTAATTTATTAGATATTCTAACAAATTACAATGTTTTCACTTAGTTTCGGGCTAATGAGTAAAATTATTTCGAAATATATCGTCTGATGATATTTTATTTTGTACAATTAAATATACCGGAACAATTGAAGTGTAGTGTATTCGTAACATTACATAATTTTCATTATATATCACCTTGCATAGTCCCGACGATACAAGTGAACAGTGGTAAGATTATTTACCAACATGATTAGTTAGCATCAGCACCAGCTGATAAGTGCATTAGTTAACGGGGATTTCCGCCCTCTTCTTGACTGACAACGCGTCAGTCGACACTGGACTTTGTCGACACAATGCTTCTAGTGTAACGGATGCCCCGAATGTGTCGAATACTCGGGCCACTAGCGACAAAATGCAGCCCGAAAGAGCGCCCATGGTGTAATCAATGAATCTCACACTTCAGACTGTGTCCGGCGATGCGAATCTTGTGAGATTCAACGTCACAAACACACAGACGGGTCTGTTCAACGCCCGTTTACGTTGGGTCCTACTTTTCAGAATGTATCCTTGGAATGTACTGACCATCTTCAATTGTTGGGAGTAGAAGTTTTTTCGAATCTCAAGTTCGGACAGTGGGGTCCTAACGAAGGTGCGGCGGTATCTTACACCGAATCAGCTTTTAACACTGTACAAAGCTCCGGTTCGACTATGTGTGGAGTACTGTTGTTACATTTGGGCTGGTGCTGCCGAATCTTATCTATCAGCCAAGGCTCAAGAACTCGACGGAGAAGCGTGCAAAGAAGCTCACCGCTGACCCAGACCTACACGAAACTAATCTGCAAAGTAAAACATCTTAAACTACATCATAACATGAGATTCTTCTCAAGAATTAACTTATTTTATGTAAAAAAAAAAATACAAAGTTCAGCAATGTAAAATGACACAAGTAATTATTATTTTAAGGTAACGAAAGGAAACGTAACGAAACGATGTGCATAAGTGTATTTACAGAATGCCTATATGATTAAATGATTTTGAATTTGAATTTAAGGCTTCACATAAATTGATGTCAACGAGTGGTTTCTTGTCGATCATTGGAGCATATACCTTATGTGTGATATGTTATCCATATCCAATTCAATATTAATCTGAATGTGAGATTGCGACTGGGCAAAGATAGGTTATTCTGACGGGGGCGGTGTGGTGTGTTGTGAAAATGAAATTGCAAATCCGTCTGTTCAGGAAATGCGTCGGTGTGATTGCTGTCGGAAGCTATCCTACGATCAGATTGAAACTAATAACGCTACCCCCAATCGGAACGTTAGGCTCGCTGCAATCTACGCCTGAGGAAATTGACTCTGCGGCTTGTGTCAGCCGTTAATGACCGATTGAGTTTAGCAACAATGGTTGCTGGCGCAGGTTATTGGACCACTGTAAGAGGTAAACATTTCACACGCGTCTGTGTTTTAAATATATTAGGTAGAAAATTAATATATGTTTTGTCAGAAACCTTATAACGAGCATTGGTACCTTGCTTTATATCGCCCGGTTGGTAGAATTTTTTTTCTTATAACTTCAAAAAAAATGATTCCGTCAGCTGAGTTCATTTCAGGATGAACCGAACACATCTCTAGGAAGGCATATATTTATGTCTTTTTTATTTAAGCCATAATATGTTGGTTATTTATTAGTCAAATTACTGTATTTGAATTATTTTTATAATATCTCTTTGCTCATATTACTATGATATAATTTGCTTACAGATTTTGAATTGTTTAAGGACTTCTGAGAGTCAATCTATTAACTGTTCTATTCATTGTACTAGAGTCTATTATATATAAAGATGGCTACCTGAATGCAGACATGTACACCGAACCTAGTCATATAATGTATTATGAAGGTTACTTATGATTCGCATTAGAGACTTTCAGCACATTTACTAATACTACGAGATAGAAAAGTATCTAATGAATATTTATAGTTATATTCTAAATATTTAGTGTGTGTGTGAGTTACTAAGAGATGTGTTAGTTTGTGGTGGCCCTTAGTGGAATATTAGTCAAGCTCTACGAGAAATGAAAAGGCGCACCCAGCCCAAAGAATGCGAACATTTCACAGCAGGTTCTATTTTCAAACTGGAAATGCTTTAAATTCAGAATGTTACAGTCCACAGAACACACGTATAGTTCATGAAAAGCATTATAAACATTTTGTGAACTCCTAGTATAACTTAGTTCTGTATTCTCTGAAACTATGTTAATAAGAACCCGCTTATTAACATTTGAATCAACATTTATTAAAGAACTACTACTGAAAGAATAATGGGAAATGAACGTAGTCACGTTTAATATGATTCTGTTTCATGAATAAGCAATACCGTTGAAGCGACTCATGATACTAGTAACATAATTGTGGTCTGAGCCGTAGCGCCGACGAGCAGCGGTAGCACAGACCGGAGCCGTGCACGTGCCTGGCGCAGTACTCATAAATCGGCATTAGGTCCGTTCCGATGAGGAAAAACGAGAAATTTATCATAACCGACCATTACGGGTTTCTAGTTATGTTGGTAATGAGATTGGTTAGACACAATCACTGAATTCTCAACGGGGTTACTCTTTCACACTTTATAGGATCTATTCTTGACTGAGCTTCGTTGTGCATCGCTAGTTTTATCCATTTTCTGCTATAATTATTCTACATTATCATTACTTAGCTATTTTACCGTAGATAATTTTGGAGGTTGGAAAAATTACGGTTTGTTAAATTTTTACGAGTACACGACTCGTGTGTGTTATCGTTGCAGGGTGTCTAAGTAATTGTTTAACTTCTAATACCATGACCGATTGAGGTCATTTTTATATAATTGTATTAAATATTAAAAACTATATTAACTACAGATTGTTTTGTTACATTTAATTTACGGCATCACAACAATACTGTGAAATCGATTAACCTTTTATTGACAGAAAGTCAGTAACTACGCTATTAGGGAGGTGACCTGGACAAATGTATATAGACAGCCGCAGCGTGCACGTGTCGATTGACTGCATGGTCGAATAATTAAATAGCCCTACGATTAATTGAGTCGGTGGCAGAGCGGGTGTAGTGCGAACTAAATTTCGGGCAATATTTGCCTAATGCTCCCTTTGACTACGTTGTCACATCATTTTCACGACAAACATTTTGCCGTAACTGCTAACTGCGAGGTGCTATCACTATATGCGATGGTGAATCATATGAGTGTTGATTTGAGATAGGAAATGTTTAAAATACTCTTACGAAAAGTTTAATTAAAAAACAGATTCTTCGATTTCGTCTCGATCGGCAAACTGTCGGTGTCGGGCCTTTTGTGTTGCAGACGTTTAAGGGTTGCATTTTTGATTTCGATCATTTGACATATCCGAGTCTAATGATTGAAACTCAATGGCCTTCAGACTGTCACTTCTTCCCTATTTCTTTTAAACTGCCCGAACTCACAGCTATGTTACATAATAGAAGAGAAAGAGAAGGGCGAAGGAAGTAAGGAAAATAGGCGGGAAGGAAGGCAAGAAGACCCTTACAAAAATTTTCTTTCGTCAGTTTCTTTCGTCATTTCGTCTTTGGCCCTTGACATGGCGTACTAGGATCTATCTCTCATTTTTCTCCATACCTCTCTCTCTCGCATCACTGTTTGTCACCGTCCCGCAACTTTTTTCTTGTCCTCATGTCTTATCCCACAATAGAGGTAGTCTTCTATAATCGCTATTCGCATGATATATAATTTAATACAGAATGTCCACTTAGAACTTCTGTTATGCATCAGTTCTATGGTTTCATTCTATTCATGGCACGAGATTGCGTATTAGCTCTTGTCCACATTTTTGCCTATTATACCTTTTTTCTTCCTAATCTCTTCATGTTTCAGAACGTTCTTCCTGTGGCGTTTTTCTCCTAGATAAATGTTTTATTCTATTTTCTCCATGAGACTTTTAACTAAGAGTTCTTTTTTCTCCATGAGACTTTCAACTAAAGTTCTATATCTATCACAAATTCCTATAGACACTTATATATTTACATTTTTCCTAAAACTTTTTCGCATTTAACCATCTTATAATTGTCTTTAGGCTGGATGTCCATAAAGCGTTACTGGCGACTGATGCAAGAACTCTGCTTTTGTTAGCACGGGACACACGTTGCTTTGACATTAATTGTATTAGTATCGCATTTAATCTTGTACCTTTCGTGTCACCTCTTCAGTGTATTTATGGTACTTCCGACTTTTTCTTCTTTAGACTCCCAGGTAATTGAGTTTTTCCCCCTTCAGCGCTGGCCTATAATATCATTACAAACATACATACTACATATATATTTACCACTCAACATAATTGCTGCCGTTTTTCTGGCACTAGAAGAATAATGAGAAATTTGTTTAAAATTTATTTTCTACATTGTCTCCAGGACGTACAGTTTATCTTTTGTGTTATGGCTTCTTCGCAATCTTCATTTTCTTCGCGTTACGGCCGTCGTTGTATCGGTGTATAGGGAAATGCGTCTCTTACAACCTACATGAAATAGCTAGGAAGCCTTATTTTTAAATAATATTGCTATTGCAGCAAAAATATTTTTAAGAAACATGTTACAGACATAGTATAGCTAAAAGTATTTTGTTTTATTCAGTACATTTTTATTCCATACACTTAAAAAGGTATTAAATCTGTCACTCGTCTCAAATTTAAAGCCGAAACTACCAACAATAAAGTTAGGCGGGCACCTCGTTGGGCTTTCCGCTCAATAAATGTTCATCTCGAGTTGGCGCTCGGCAGGCGCCGGCAGGCGGTCGAGCGGCGGACAATACCAACTGTACCCCTAACTTTTTAGCACGTACTGTTTCCGTGCGACATCTATTTCTGTTTCCGTATAACTAACTTTATGCCAATTAGGATCTCTTACTAAGCTTTGATTAGATCTATATAGACATATCAGAGATGTTCAGAGCTCCGTCGTTGTAACCGAAACTATCGGATATCCGAAATAAAAATATATCCGTAACCGTAACCGGTATAAAAGTTTCGGATAATTTCGGACAGCGGCAGAGTCTAAATTAAATACGTTATGACAGATTTTCGCCGGCCGAGTCGATACACAAGCCCCATCGTTCTCATTTCAGATAGTTTTAATTATTTAATTGTTAAGGCTATTATTGTTTTTTCTGTGATTGTAATACTACAAAATAACTATAAATAAAGTCAAACTTTTACTATTGTGTGTTTACTGTTACTGCTGTGTTGTGTTGTTTTTTCCATGTCGTTAATTATATGATATCCGTAACCGAAATTATCCGAAACAATCGGATAATCCGAAATTATTTCACATCCGTAACCGTAACCGAAACCGGTAAAATATCTTTATATATATATTTTTTGTGTGCGTCTGTATGTCACTTAACTCCTCCTAAACGACTGGACCGATTTTGATGAATTTATTGTGTGTGTTCAAGGGGATTTGAGAATGGTTTAGATTCACAATTTGGACCACTGGAAAATGTTTTTTTGGAAAATGGAAATTTTCCACTGGAAATTATCTAATTAAAGACGTGTGTACAGGACCACGTCTGTCGGGTCCGCTAGTTATTCACATATCCGTATCCATATCCAGATGCGAAACTTTATATCCATAACATCCCTAATATATATACTCTAAAGTCCAAAGTCTAGAAATATGAGATCACCACCATCCATGAACATCTGCGATACTAAAACGACTTATGCTTTTGTAACCAGAACAAGTTAATAACATTCCACAATACATTTTTAAATGGAGGGTGATCGCAAGATAAGCAATGCTTTAGAATCCTCGAAAATTATTTCGATTTCAACTTCTAAAGCAAGAAATCTAATACTACCACTAGAAGGAGACATAAGATTCAACCTCATTACGTCATTAGGCCTTTGCGCTTCATAATTCCAAAAACGCTAAAAATTTATAATGTATATAGATTTCTATATAATCCTATATTTTGTATCCATTACAATATTAATATGTAATATACCTAAGGAAATATAGAAAACCTGTCCAAGACAGATAATCAAATGTTCTGTGTCATTATTTATTAAATTAGCATCAACAATTTAGAATCAAGATAAATTAATGTTAAATTATATGTGTTCTAACGTGTGTCGTACCTAATGTACCTGATATGTTTGTAAAATGCTTTCGTAAATTATAATTAAAACATACAAAACAGTTTACTAAAGCGTTCACGGATTACGTCCACGATTACAAAGTTTGAAAACAGGATAGGAGTTTCGACAACACAAATACTTAGTAATAAGTTGAAGCAGTCGTTCGTTCAAACTGTACTGCGGCTTGTGAACTGGAGGGAGTCCTGGCGCTGAGGCACGAAGCGAGAACTTGGATGTTGTTTGTTGTCCAAACAGAATCTATCCGACAAGTGACGTCTTTTGATATAATTATAATTCTTACAATTTGACATAAGATGATGTATAACATCGATTTTATAGGTCAATAGCTGATATGTCTTAATGGGCCGGGTGAAAGTTGATGCCAAAAACCTGAAATATTCAGGGAATTCTCGGGTAAAATACAGATAATTTATGTTACTCTAATGATGTATAAATTAAATTATCAATTATTTTCTCTGAGTTTAAACATGGCGTCTGACATAAATAACCGATCTTTGCTGTTTTTTTTTTATAATGTCCGCTGTCATTTCAATTAAATTGTCATAATCGATTATTTCATTATTGTCAACTTCCATTGTTAGTTAAAATTACAACAAGAAAGAAACATCATTTTACTGAACGTGTCACCTAACGGATGTCAATTGTCTGTCACTTTCACACTTTACCGCCATCATGATTTGATATCGTGTGTTATAAATATTAGTTGAAATTCTTGTTTTGTCCCTAAAAGTAAATAAACTGTTGAGACGTGTATTGTATAAGTTTTTTTTAAATATAGTGTACCAATTGGTAGGAACACCGTACATTTTGAAAAATATCATGTGGTTTTGATTTACTGAACTTATTTGGCCTATATTTATATATTTGATTCAGTTAAACTTTTGCAAAGTATAATAATATATTGAATTAAAGTATATGTAACATTTTAAATTTGCAGATTTAAAACGGTTTGTCAATATATTTAAAAAAATCGGACAACGCAGATTTCATACCACATTTTCTTAAGTTATAAGCAGGTATAGGTTTTTAAATGTTCTGCTTATATTTTTTTAATTATTTGAGTTTAGTTGAATTAAATAAAAAAAATTATATGATTTTAATTAATAAAAAACAAACGCAATTTTAGATGATAAGATTAATAAGGTTAAAGCGTAGCATTTATCTATGAATACGTTGAGAATAGAATCCAAGATAGTTTGTACTCAATGAAATGTTGTATTGCAACTATTATTACTGTAACCGTTAAACTGTAACTAATAAAGTTAGTAAGTAAAATGTAACTAATCGATAAACGAACAGACGGCTACCTGATGGTAAACGGCCACGCTCGTCTATAGGCTTCAGTAACATTAAAGGCGTCACCGAAGTGTTGCCGCCATTAAGAATTGAGCGCTGTCTGGCATGATACATTATTGCGACAAGTTTAGTAATAACTGAAAAGGTTTCATCTCAATTCGCCTCAGATGAATTTAATATGACTGTTATTACTTTAACGTAAGTCCTAATAAATTGAGAGTTTATTAAAAAATGTATTTTACTAACCATCTCGTTCTCCGAGCTAGGCAATTTAAATAGCTTATATGAAGGTAGAAAGGTATTCTTAGCTTAGATTGTTTGTCAATTTTACTAGATTCGCTGAGCGTAAGATGAAGGTTTCACTTCTATCCTATAATATCATTTATATGTATTACTCATATAAATATTTTGAAGGAAATCGTGTAATTTATTGAAATGTTTCATACTGTTTTCACACAAACCTATGAAAACATTATGTTAAACTCTATGGAGAGATGCGGGTTTTTTCACAAAGTAAGTAATAATCAATTTGTAATACGCTCATAATTTGAAAAATAACAGGTCCTTGCTAGATTCAAACCACCATTAATAAAACTATGTATATGCATAATAATAGTAATTATATGTACTATATAATATATACTATACAATCCTATATTCATATTTCATCTATTTCTTGGATATCTGACACTATAAAGCGTTTTTGACGTGAGACCGATACTTAGCGCTCTCAGTCCATTGATCCAAAGACAGTAATTGAAGATTATCATGAACGCTTCTCTGCATCGAACCGAGTCATTGGATAAAATTACCCTACGGTCCTTACCTTGTGCTTATCTTTCAGTAGATCATAATTACTTTTATTTATCAAGAAAATTAACATGCATATTGAATTCAGAGACATAATGGTTTTTGTCGTATGAGTTTTGATGTCAAAAGTCAGTTCACATCTCGTAGTGGCGCTCGCTCGGGAGCGAGAGGTCAGCTAGAAGCCAAGTCGAGCGAGTAATCGAACTCACCCGAGTCACCCATTGCCTTTCCACTGAAATATATGTAAATATCGAGCCTTCATAATTTTTTGACACCTATAAAATATCTCAGAATTGCTACTATGTTGAAAGTTCTTGGTTAAACAAGGCCAAATTTTCAGCTGTTAGATGCTTCGTCTATTAGAGATCGTAAAAAAGTTTTACTATAACATTTCACGGCAACTTCTACACTTAATTATTATATAGATATTATTGCTATATTTTGATATTGACAAAAAAAGACAAATACTACGTTTTCTATTTACCCAGAACAATGTGTAGAACAATTGATAAACATTTATATATATTTATTTCTAATGACCCAAAACTTTACAATGGAACAATGGCGGACTTAGTGCTAAGCATTCTCTATTCATTATTTATCTGCTATTCATGTATATATTAAGCCACTATCAGTAAATGCAACTAATAATTCACTGAGAGAAATTATTAAAACTCTGGCTTCTTGACTTACTTATTATGATGTACTGTGAAAGATCCAAATATGTATACGATTCTAATAATGTTATTGATATGTGTACATTTTATTGTAAGTGATGATACAATTCAGAATTCTTTCATTGTTCAGCACTCGCTGCGACATTTGTTCCATGGGCTTCGCTAAATTAATTCATATAACTTTTGAACATGTAACAATAACAAAGTCTTTCTTTAAGTCAAAATTCTCGGAACATGATTTGATTAAAAAGAGAGAAACATAATCTTTGTCAGTTTTGGCCCGCCCAAACACACTATTGACTTTTCGAGCTTCATGTGTAGCGGTGGCATCAAAGCGAAAGTCATTCTTTAAGTTCTCATTAATCTTAAATAAATATCAGATTATCAGAGTAAAAAGAAAAGGTCGAGAAACAGGTGCATGACCAATTTCGAAACGGAATATTTGTAACTTTTATTTAAAATAAAATTGAATTTGGAATTGCAAAATACATGCCAGATATTTGAGCTCAATGTTGTCTATATTGAGAATTGGCAATACAGGACCTAATATTAAGTTTTGCGTAGGGTACATAGGGTAGGTATTTTTATGTATTGCAGTTATTGTAACTCTAATTGTATCTGGCCATACTGGGGAGGCCGA
>DWPT01003804.1:0-13947 GCA_018251895.1 Agathymus mariae mariae
TTACTCGTTGTTCACCTATCACAGATGTGCAGTAACTTTATTGGGGGTGCCTAATACTTTTGGCCAAGGCTGTAGTTTCCAAATTGTTTTAGTGGTGGAACAAATAAGCGTTGGATCAACAACGAAGGAAGGAAAACATGTTTGTTGTCGTGACTCGTGACTCATGTTCGGTCATGACCCGGAATAGAACAAGCGCTTGGCCAATAACTAGACGGATAATAATATTATATTATAAATATATCTTTAATAACGTTTACAGTGACAACAGTTTTGGTTGTCGGCGTAAACGGTTATGGCTGCGAAACTTCAGTATTGTACATTTACTACTGCGCTATTTACTTTCTGTATGGCAACGTGTGATTAACGGTATTTGGCAATTATTTATCTGTGTACTATTTGAATACCTCTTAAAATTATTGCGCAACTATTTCTACGTTTGATGACTTAGTTGGGTTGAACATTATATATATATATATATATAGGGCGGAAAATTAAGATCCGAATTAACATAAATTGAAGCGTAACACACGTGGCATGGCCTAAGTCCATCCTTTCAAATGGTAAAATAACTTTTCAAATAGATACCGTGGTTCCGGAGATTACCTTCCACACGCACACTTAGAAGTCTTTATAATATTAGTATAGATTTTTGAAAGTTAAAATTATATAAAATTATATGCCCACTTGGAACTGGGATCCTGCACGCAACTCTAATTTATCAAATTGTTAATAATCACAGCAGTGGGACAATTATGGGTTCCAGTGATGATAAACTTCTTCTTTCCCAGCTCTTTCTTTTTGACATGTGTTTTGTCTCTAAACTCTTTAAGGCCGAGCATAAGTTGGCCTTTACCCATTGCTAACGGTTCTTTTTCAGATATTTTTTACAACAGTAGAACTCTACGTATGAAAGTCATATATAATTAATAAATTCTTTACTTAATTGTCTACATATGAATACAGATACAAAATAAAATCACTTTTTGAATAATTATTTAAGTTAGATTTATACAAAGTGATGTATTATTAACTTGTTAATTTATTTTAATAATTATTAACATTATAATAACTATCAAATTACGATGCAAGGTTATTAACAAAAACTCATTATTTTTAAAGTCGAATGATGTGTTCAAAGTTGGTGCATTTTTTGCTCATCACTTACTTTCTCAATCACCCACTTTATACTTTCGGCGTTTCCCAAACATCACCGACTCTACATTACGATGTGTCACAACATGTTTGGCCGTAAAATGACAAGTAATTCATTACCGTCTTGTACACAATGGGGTAGAAACCCATAGCCTACGTAACAAAAGGACAATCGGACTAAGTGCTCTTCTATACGTCTTTATTACGAACTTGTGACCCATTGTATTTTAATGCCCCATCCATCTTTAAATGTTTCTTAAGACAACCTATTGAATATTTTTTTAATTATTGAAATCTTTTTTTTATTTTATTTTTTGTTTCGTGAAAAAAATACGAGGCTAAATATTGTAACAAGGGCGTACCGAGTAACGCAATTAATTTCTTTCGGAACCTTGACGTGATGTGTTATTTACGGCTATTTTCGTAATGATCGGTTGAAGTTCCCATATTTGTCTCTGTCTCTTTATTTTAGACAAGCGGCCTTGTCTGATTCTGTTCAGGTTGAAAAATAATCTATCTTAGTAGGTATTACGTAGGGGTATAAATAAATGACGCATATTTCTAAATAGTATCTACCTAATTTATATAACATGCCTATGCCCAACTGGAATACCGTAACATTCAAATGGTAAAATCGTTTTCAATAGATGATGTGTGTGTCCCGGAGATTTACTCCGCATTACAACTGATGAATTCACACACCCTGTATGTAATAGTAGTAAAGATAAATCATATTTGTTTTGGTAATTCCTATAAACTAACTCATTTAACAGTAATATATAAAAAAAGTATGTTTATATCGAACGCCTATATAGCCTATGAAACTGTATTATGTAACTACGTAAAATGAAATGATAATACTGCTCTATAAATTCCGTTTTATTATTATGCATAACATATATTTTTTATTAGAAACGGATATAATGTTGAAATAAAACGTCAGAGAAACCTTATCAATAACGAATCATTAAAACGAGAATACAGGATATTTTCATGGAAGACAAAATACAAAGCGGCCGTTGTTCGAATATCAATTCATTAGTTTAGTCTAAGGCAATATTGCGTTCCGTTCTACGAAGTCGAGATAGTAATTTGATACTTAATTAGTTTTACCTTAGAACAATGTTGCTTGAAAGTCTGTTAGATCGTGTTACTTTACACGCACGAGCGCTGGCGTACATCCCTTTTTTAACTTCAAAAAAGTAAAAATTTGTGAATCTTTCAGTAATTCAACACGTATGATTTTTTTAATCTCTATTCTGCTTTTAACGTAGACGATCTATAACGCTCGAAAACCGGCTATGAATACTAGTTTTTCTAATCTAATTACATTGCGTTTTAGGTTCGAAATTATAATTAAAAAGAAACGTAGATTTGAAAGTCAAATACCGCTCTAGTGGAACGACGCTCACAAACAAAATTTATAGATGTATATTAATCGCGATTTTTATTACATTTTCCACCTGTTATTATGCATTTTTCAACGATCGAAATAAGTGAACTCACATTGGTGTACTCCCAGTTGTAAAAACAAACGTATAATCTCTTAAATAACAACGAAACCTACAAATATTAAAGTTTATGTTATCTATTAAACTATATCGTAAAGATTTTTGGTATAGAAACATTACACTAAATATTTTTTTTAATTATTAATACGTCACCCAACTGTCAAATACTACCAACCTTCCCCGCCAGATTGACAATTGACGTAACCCTAAAATATTATGCGACAAAACAATGCGAAACTTTTTACGCATGCAGCATGATTACGCACGAACAACCCACGGGTTAACCCTTGAAAGACGATGCAAATTCGCGCATATATAAATAATGTATGACTTCCAGAGATATCTGTACTCGATAAGCCGAGTTAGACAAAGACGGATGGCTGCGTGAGATCGGTTGACACCTCTGCATGATAAAAATATTAATAACTTATACTTTGGTTAGATTATTTTATGTTGAGACGTTGTTTTATTGCGTGTCAAATTAATTGCGTATGTAAACGACGCTATTGTTTCTATCTAAAGGTAGAGGTGCGTATCTAAGTCGAGATACGTATCTTTATTATAGAATTAATTGACGCTTTGATTATGTTTTTGGTACATTTTGGTACATATATTATGCTTGTCCATTTGGCGTCGGATCGCTCGTAAAGATGCTTCTTAGATATGTGTTATGCGCAAACATGCTACCTATCGTCGACTTTTCCTTAAGATCATTATTAAATATTCTCTTGACGAATTGGGTAAATTTTCAATGATGCATGGGACAAAATGTAAATGACAGGAAATTCTATCTGTAAATGATAACAAACATGACTAAGCTGAGGTGTGTACGTTTGTGTACAGTAACATTCTATCGTTTAAATGACTATGCGATAGAGGAGACAAAACGAAATATATTTTTTAGTAATTTAAGGTCCAGCTCATTGACTATCGATTTGCACACAAATTTTTTCGTCGTAGCTTCATCATACGTAGTTATTATTTTACTTCAGTTTGTTTTAAGATTTATCTGTGTTCACTGTTCACATGAACACGACATATGGCCGAAGGTATTCATACTCATATATGTAGGTAGGTACTCACTTATAGTACTCTGGTTTAAAAAAATATTTTTCTCTTTTCAGAATGTTCAGTCACTTTCATCGAGCGACCCAGTTGATATAGGTAAATATATCCATAAACAATACAATGTGACAATGGTAGCTCAGCTGGTAGTGACCTTGCATGTCGAGCGGGAGATCCCCGATTCAATTCCCGACCAGGCTGACATATACCAGTGGTCGTGTATTTGTAATGTGTCATTTGTGTATGTCTATGCCTTTCGCAACACTGGAAATCCCAATACAGGGTGAGTGAGTGTGTTTAAAAAATTAAATGAACAATCATTATAAGCATTTTTTTTTATATTACTTAAGTAATGAAAGTATATTGTAATGCGACAAGTAACGCCGAACAAGTTATTTAATGAAAGATAACCCATTTGTAAATGACGTCATCGTGGTGGGAAATCGGTCGAGTTTTCAACACGTTTTGAAACGCCGGCGTTGGTCCTACGGTTGCGGGTGCTACCCGCTAGCGTGCGTTCGATTCCCGCTGGCCTCCATCGAAGCTACGTATTTTATATTGAATATGGTAGTCAAAACAAGGCCTATATTAATTTGTCTCTATACGGTCGCGGTTTAGGCTCTGTGCCTTCAAAGTATCACCAAAGGGACTCACATTTTTTTTATTGTCTCACGAGAAATATACTATCAATTTTGTTTCGTTATAAAAAATTAGTATAGCATCATTTCAGAAGTTATCAAATCAACTCAGAATAATCTAGTAATACATAATACACAATTATGAAAATTTATGATACGTGTCGTTTTAAACCGTTTCATTTACATAAAAATAATATACACAAAGCACATAAATACACAATGCACATACAAAAGAGACGAGTGTCAATAAAATTAAAACTGTTCAAACCATCTGTGGTACCATCGTGCATTAAATATAACGTGGCAATGACCTTTTTCAATGTACTTGTGCAGAAATGACATGAGTCAGCACGCCTTCGCGTCGAAAACAAAATAAATATGTGTATGTTATTGGAACGACTCCATGTATAACTACTTTTATCTCGTAATGCCTCCGAGTCAGATGGAATGTTAAATATTAATTCATAAGACCATTCTCTTTCGAAATACAGTTTAAGATAAAACTCGGAAATTTAAATGAGGTTTTATGTACAAATAGTCGCGATATGTCATCAATAACAATGCTATTTTTTTATCTTTATAATTGTTACGTGTTTTTAAAATACTGTTTTACGTACTCTTGGTATCTTTCACGTCCGATCACTTATAAAACCGTCAACAAATACAGTGGTTGTCACTGCCCACTTGAAGGAGAAAGTTTTGGATAAACAAATTGATTGATGGAACGGATAATACTTCAGCTATAAGCTGTCGTTCACCTATCTGTTGATTAGATATGTTTTGATAAGAATTTCTTCTTGTTTGCAATATCTGTTCGTTGCGTTGCTCTTAAACCAAACATATAAATACAAAATATAATTGTGACGACCATGTAATCCAATTTATTAACTTTTAACTGTCTTTAAACACTTATATAATATTTTTTTGACTTAATAACATTAGTTGTTTAAAATATTTTTTTATTATGTAAACGGTAATTGGTTGTTTCTTGATGCAGTCCAGTCTGTCTGTTAAAAAGTGATTGCTGTAATTCATAGATATAACCAAATTGAGAAAAATTCTTTGCAAAATCAGTTCCGTAATAATCAATGTTTATCTGATGAATGGACAGCAATTGGATGCGGCCTGCTCAACATTCTTCATAGTTCTGCCAGTTAAGGAACGCAGTGGACTTCCGAAGACCGATCGACGCCAGACGCATAACTCTTTGTGCCTTGGAACGTGTCATTCTAAGTGTCGTTAACCTCAACATCCTTCAAACCAATACAAGGTTATTTAGCTGCTTACGTCATAGCAGAATAGGAGATATTTTATTTGTGCTATAACACAATAGATAGTTAATCGATAACCTGTTTAAATACAAAAAAAAACTTAGACAACCGTAAATAGATCCCGAGTGAATCCCGAAATAATCAACCAAATGGATTGCATTAAAACGGCCGCAATAATTCATTTCTTAATGCAATGTTTCACCCATTATTTCTTTGTACAACACCCGGTCCTAACGCCCTAACCCTTCACCATACGGCGTCTTTGATACCCCCGACTTTCACATCCTTCCTGTCCTAAATGTATTCATAAAGCGACAAAAAACCTAATGCGTATCATTTGACGGTTTTTAGACAAAAGCCGGCTATCTATTGTGGGGTTAAAAGGATTTTTTTCGACTTCGAAAGTGGTTCGGAAGATGCAACCGATACTTTAGGGTTAAGATTATTAATCGAAAAACGTAACTTCAACTCATTTCATTAGTTCCGTTCAAATAGATCTTTAAAACCGTGAACCATTGACCTTACGTCAAACTTTTAATTGTTTTGTGAATTGAGAGCTTCAGGTTAAAAGTTCAAATTACAATCCATTGAGCTATCACTTTATAAGCCGACCGTTGAAACGTTATCTGTACAGTTGACTGGCTGTGTATCATAAAACAACTATCTACAAATTGCAAAACAGTCAAGACAAATGTTGAAATGCAATGAACGCCGCAATAAATTTTGTGTCAAACCAAGAGTAATGCCTTACACATTCTAATCGAGGATGTATAAATATCCCGTCGCGGCGCTACATTGATAGAGCGGCCATGAGATACGAGTTTGTTTAAAATCAGCTGAAGATCGACGCTTTAATTAAATCTAACTCGACTCGTTTTACTCGTTCGTCCTTTTGAATTGAAAGCGTCTTACAAACCACTATTACACGATCTTCCTATTGTTAGAGAACCCTTATCTCATACAATGACGCAGCTACCGTGGACATTATGCAACAAGAATGTAAGCTACTTTGAATAAAACATCCCATTGTCAATATTATAAATATTATGCTAATGCGATAAAAGAAATTTTTGACTCCGGTCCCGACGACCAGGTGTTGCAGCGAAAGGGTTGCTCACGAGATTCAAATGTCTTGCGACCCCATTTGAATGTGATCATTTATTAAGATTTGTGCATTGTTTCCCTCTTGTTCCCATAGATGCGTATGCAACCTTAATAATTTATGTGGGAACAACGCTAGTGATATATTTTGAATTTTTCAAATATTCAAATGTGTTCACGGCTTTAAGGATTTGTTGTTTGTCAAGATATTCGTCGGTCGTAAGTTTTTGGATCGTAAATTTATTGATTCGACGTATCACCATGGAATATTTATCCTGTTCTTTTGAATGAACTAATGAATATCTGTAAAAATAGTATTAAGCATACCGTCCCTATTTCTGCTTACTTTTTCTCTGAAACAATTTTGGTTTCATTTTCACCGCCGCTTAGAGAATGCTTCTTGTAAAGGTTATAGTACACTAGCGCTGCTCCGACTTCATTTGGATTGATAAATTATATTTATATTATGTTATGTATACATATAAACACATATACCCTTTGTCCATCCGGAATAATGTACCTTGCGGATGGTAACAACTTTTCAGGTAAGTGCCGCGGTTCCGGAGATTACCTTCCGCATATACACAAATCTGCGCTCCGTCTTTACCATAATACGGTACCTACACACTAGATACGCTACAGATGTAGCTCTGTAATGTATCCATATATAAATCAGTTCGAAATGTAAATATACAATCTGTTAATACGTTGTGTATTGTGACAGTTGTCAGATCCAGTAGATATGATAAGGTCTGGTTCTGAGAGCAGGCCTAAGCCCAACATTGGACAATTGTGGGTTGTAATGATGATAACATTCGTGGTCAAGTAATGCGCCAACCTACCCACACTTTTCTTCTAAAAGTCAAGTGCCAATGTGTTCCTCGTTACTTTATCGTTTCAATGAACAACCGAAATATTTAACTGATTCGTTATTTTAAATTAAATCGAACCAATTTTACGAGTGGTTGCACGTCAAAATTACTTTGTATTATAAGTTGTTAAATTCGAAATACAAACGTTGAAATTGTTACAACTTCCGTCGTTCGTGGAACAAAAACGGCTTAACCCGAAATTACGTAATTATTCCTTTACTGCCATCTCTGGTTTTGATCTGGGTAATTTGTGCGTTTCGATAATGCTCCTGTCACAGCGGTCGACGTGTTCATTGCTTAATTGCGCTATTTAAAATAACTTTATTGTCATAAAACAAATACTATTATTTATATTTTTTTTTGCATGTTAAGACTTCTATGATCCGATAATGCATTGCAAAATCCGTTCTTTTTAACACTAAAGATAACTGGCACGTATTCACATAAAGTATTTGCTGTGTGATTTGGACGATATTTCGAATATCGGCAGATCGTATGCAGTTCAAAGACATCAAACCCTTATTGTATATATCATGTACGTATAAGAATCGTGACTAACTGCTTATCATGCCCTAAACATGGAAGTGCTTATAAAATGTCACTAACAGTCACATATACATTGCGCCCGTATTGCTCCAATCAGTTGACAAATTCAGTTGGACGTGAGAACACTTCATTGTCAATTAATATCAGTGAAATTGAATTCACTTATAGTAGAAAATCAGTTCTACGACGTAAAAAAATATACGTTCGACATAACTAAAGTCGTAGTAATACAGTCAAAGTAAGACATAAAACGTGAAAACATTTAATGTGCAAAAAGTTGACTCGATTCGGTCAGCGACAATTTCCACGCAGTAGTAATTGCGCTCAAAAGATAATTCTAGTCACTCCAATTATTTAATTGCGATATAATTTTATGGCCATTCTCTGCGTGTACTTAATTGCAATTAAGACTAAAATACTCTTGAATTAACTTATAATTGCATGATTCTAGAGACACTTAGTTTTTTGTAATTATTTATTTTTAAGGTTTCCTCATGGTTGGGTAATGGTAAATGGTCACATTTGACTTTAAGACTATATAAAAATAAAGTCGCTATAAAAGTGATTTATATGTTAAACGTAATCGTTAGTGACCAAAATAATTACAATTATTGTTTCTACAATACCAATGCAGCCCTTAATTCAATAAGTTTGCTTTAATGTAACATTACTCTAAATTAAACTTTATGTCACCATGCAAAAAGTTTAAATTACAGAAATATTGCAGGGTATCAAAAAAAAATTCAACTATTTTTATATGTAAATAGGTAACTGGATATAACTCTTTTATAGTGAAATGTCTAGAGCTTTTGTGTGCCAAAAATGAAAGAATTGGAAAAACACGTTAATAATAATTTAATGTATTTATATGTTATAAAATTAATTTTTATGTGAAAAAGTAAACTTCGTATTAAGTACAAACAACATATATATTTAAATTTTAAATTGATTCATAATTTTTGTTAGTAGTTTATCGAAGATATTCTTTCTTTAATACAAGTGAAAATGTTACAACAATAAAATATTTTACGTTAGTCTATCCCGTTAATGTACACAACCTATGAATATAATTTAAACATAATATGTGCTACCTACCTATTGACTATAGACATCTATCACAGCGATATGTATGTATACTAATTTATAGGCTATTCCCATCAGATCGAACGCATAACCACTCCCCGGTACTTTGCTTTTAATTCGGATGATGAGCGGTCGTCGGAGAAACGCCAACGACTGATAATTGACATTATTTACTCTCACAATCAATTCTCTCTAATTATGTAATTACAGTTCGACGGTAGTGTTGTACACGGTTACGTACCAACATTTAGAGGGTTTATTAATATAAGCTTTTATTGTTAAGACAACGTCCAAAAAAACAATGTTTAAAAAGAAAAAAATATGCATTGTTCATCTAGGCTATATTAATAGTTACGCTGTGCTATTGAATTATAAAATTTATTATCTCTACATATATAAGTGTCCAAAAAAATGCCCAAGTAATTTATCGGTCTCCCAACAGATGTCGCTAGGATATTTTTTAAATTTAAAATAGTTCATATTAAGCTATACAGCCAACTGTTTATATCAAAGTGTGATTAGATACTGTGTCTACACTCTCATATATCGAATAAAGTTTTAATACTGAATTTGACTTTTTATACAGCGATTGTTCGTTCATGTATGGCACAATAATACATTTATTACTTTACATTTTTGGCCATCATAATTTTAATAAATGTGTGTTTGTTTTCGCTGCACTTATTCTGTTTTACGATAAGCACCACAAAAGAGATCTGGCTTTTAAAAATGATATTTTGCAGAGTATTCTTACAGAATAGTCTCTATCTATTTGGTAATCTTACCTATTGATAACTTTCCGTGTTTATGCCTAAATCGGAATTTTACCAAGACATGGTGAACACGTCATATAATCACATCTGTAGCTATAGCTCAAAGTCCGTCACTCGCTCCAGATGCGGCTTTGGACTGTAACGGATCCTCGAGTCCAAGCCAACCTCCCTGTTCGTGCACCTTGCGGAACAAACGGTCAAGCCATGGTGAACGGTTCCTACTGTTGCTTATAGCTGGGTATTATCCCGTTTGATTACCATAGCGTCCGTACACAGTTGTTCGGTTTTATTCTCCTACTCCTTACGTCAACCGTGAAATGTGTGGTCGAATGTTTTTTACCATCTTCATCAAGTTCATCTTTTCGTGTGTTGGTTATTCACATAAAAAGCGTTCGTTGAATTTTGCCATTAGCGGGCAGCCATCCCACTCCCCACCACGGCTGTCGATGGCTTACGATTCACAGAATTCATGCTATTACAGTTTCGTTCACATTGAACTCGTAACTAAATAAAAATTATATTCTATTTATATACATTGTTACCAAACCGATGGATATGTTTTGGCTGTCAATATACTTGACTGTTTATAGACGGGGTTCACTAGAAAATTGTGTTTCCTTGCGGATAAAAAAACAACATATATATATACTTTATTTTCTCCTCAAGATACAAATAAATTGTTAGTGATATTATATCCTTGATTGATCATGGACCATGTACTATTCTTATTCGTTCAGGGGATTTGAAAAAAAATATAATTGACAAATAGAAATACGGGCAGATAAACATGAGACTAATCTCGTCCGCGATAGGACCACCAATACACCTGCCTGAAGTAAGGTTTCGAATAAGAACATCGTTTACTGAGAGTAGTGCAATTGATACCTCCCGTTCGTCCGTTACTTACCTAAAGCACCCTTGCACTAAATGTTTCTGGCTAATGAGGCATTGCAACAGCAATAACCCTGTGATACCCTCACAGACGACTGTAGTTCCAACAGTTTAACTCCACATATTGGTATTACTGGCCACTTAAACTCTAAAATACTGCGCGCCTTCGCAACACAACAAAAAAATATATATTTAAAATTCAAACGCCAAGCAGTTGTGTTCGAACCGTTAATCTTCTTTTCCTCGCGTCCCAATTAATGACCGGTACAAGGTACACTTTCACGTACTGACAAAACGTATGGTAATAAGACGGTGTACAGATGGACGCGCACAGCTGTTCCATTCTTATGCAAAGTCCTTCATTGTGAGTTCGGTAATACGCGTGTACTTGGCTAACACTCGTCCGAGTACCCTTTCAGCGACGCGTTCGTTGCAACGTTAACTATAGCATAGACACTAATGACAGCTATTTTTTATGTTGCCAGGTTATGATTGTTTTAATTATAAAGCAATTTTTGAACTTACGCTCGTTATGACACTTTGAAAATTAATGAGCAAACGATGATGTAATTGTAATGGTGAATTGTACCAGGATGTTATGAGTTGAGGAGGTGTTCCGACGTAACATTAATTATGATGTACAGCTCTATTGAAATTTCAAATAGAGTCATTTATTTAAATTGCCGACAGAGAACCGTCTGCTTCTGTTCGAGTCATTCCATAAGTGTGCCTGTTGTCCATGATCGTATAAGTAGTTAATGCCTTTGGTGATGGTATTAATAGCTCCCGCCACTGTAATTGAAACGCGTTAAAACAGTTCGCGTTAGGTATCTAACGATAATAACCAACCTTAAACCTAGCGACTTAAAGTGCTCTGTGAAACAGAAAACGCTTAGTAATTTCGCCGCTTACGGTCACCCATTCAAGTACTGACCGCATCTGAAGCTCGCTGATCACTTACGATTCATAGTTAAAAAGGAATAATGTTTAATTATTTAAGTGGGCGTGACACAAACTTGAGTGAATGTGACGTAATGTGGCAAGTCGTTAACACGGTGAAGTCTCGTTTTATGACAGCTATAAATAATTTACGAGTGCCCGCCATTATTACGAGAACCATCTAATTTGATCTTAAGAAGGGGATCGCCGTATTGTTAGATAAACTCTTTTAAAAATTTTATAAGTGTTTTGTTTTTCGTTATTTTATTGTACCCAACAATGAGATTTATATTATAAATAATTTACATCGTAATAGTTTTGGTTTATATAATTGATTGTCATAATTAGAGACATCTCGATAATTCTAACATACATGTAAAAGTATTAAGGTATTGTATTGCAGCTGTATTGTACAGTCTAAATATATATTGATATATTGATTCACATCGTAAACAAATTATTAAATACAAATTGAGAAAAGCATGTCTAATTTCATTCTTCACTCCGATATTTTCCGTATCCATGACTGTATACTTAAAAACATAAAAAAAACGATTTTATACGCAAGGGTATGCAAAACCCGAAAACCAAACTCGTTTAACGCAGACCATTCATTACCGCGGTTCAGTTATTAATTTTTAACCGATATCAATATTCGATACATCGTGTTCCATATTATCTACACGAATCGATTGATTTAAAAGTCGATTGAATTACTAGTACGTTATTATTAAAAAGTTAAAACATAAATTAATTTATGGATACAGAATCAAAATGGGTATTAATATAAGTCTACGTTCTCGATAAAAAATCGTTCGGTACTCGTTCAATCGCATGTATGTTGCTTGTACTGACCAATTATTTTTATTGCTACGTCTTAATTAAGAACCGACAATATATAGTTTTGTCTTAAAAAATTCAAATTTATTTGCAACGCATTAATCTATACGAATTTATAGCTAGATACATTGTACATTTTATGGTAACAGTATCTGCTTCTGTTGGTCACAGGACATTCTACGTCGTTAGAGGCTCATGTGAGGATACTGTAGTCTGTACAGACTTCTTTTCACTATTAAGGACGCTTGGGGGTTCTAGGACATTAGTGTATTGATGGCTAACTAGTGAAAAAAAACGTTGCTATCCGCCAGGCTTCGTCTTCGTATAATAATAACTTGCATGAGCATCTAGTAGTCCCTTCATAGCCTTAGGGTTCTTGTTACAGAATGGGTTGAGACAGAACGCTAGAATTTTATTGCATTCTTGATATCTTACGTAACTTCGTGGTATGTACATTTTTATAATTAAAATTTTGCTTTTTTCTAAATTCCTGAAATATAAAGAAGTATGTTAAAAACATAAATATGTGATAATTTTTATATTGTACACAGTAATTATGACATAGGTAATGCACAAGTTAACTAAGCGGCAAAGCCAATTAAATTCAACATGTTATTGACATGATTAAACATTTTATTATTAATAATCAATTTGTAAAGCTATTAAAAATAAAATTTCAAGTAAAAAGGATATCTTTTTGACTAGCCAATTACATAGTGACCAACCTAACTGACTTAACCCACTTAGGTTAAGTTTTAGCGATGGCCTAGATTTGTACAGATTCATATAATTAGTAATAAATGTACCATGTATTTTTAATGAACATAGCATTTTCCAACAAACATTCAAGTATCAAAAATATTGAAGCGTAAATTATTCGGTGCATTGCAGAGAAACAAGTGCAATTTGCACAAAAAATTGCACAAGCGCCGTCATCGTTGCCGGGTTAAGTGCTTAATTTTCCGTTCGTATTGTACAAATAAAATAAATAAGAGAATGGTAGTCACGCCGTATCGAGAACCCCTCTGTTCGATCCATCACTGCGCGGGCGTGGCGGCCGAAGCGAACTAATCGCTCCCCCGCTGATAGATGTGACGCCATCTTGGATTTCCTTTTTAATTTCTTTTTTCTTTTTCCCTCGCTGCGCAAACGCAGCGGACGGAGGCTAATTAAGCCGCCTTGTTCGAATTGACGGATTGTATGTAGAAATTATTTAGATCACTTTGTGTGAATCACGTATGATTATTTTTTATTGTGGAGTGTTA
>DWPT01003805.1:0-13945 GCA_018251895.1 Agathymus mariae mariae
ATTGTAATATTTAAAAATATCAAGCACCCCACGCTTTTTACTCTGAATTGGATTATTGTGTTAATAGCTTAAATTTTGTAATAATTTCGTTTTGAGGTGATTCATTATGATGGATTGTTTCATCTTCTACTACAGTTATATTAAACTCTTTGTCGTCAGTAATTATTTTCTAGTTTTTAGTTTGATTGGCAATAAAAGCGTGTTTTTTTAGTTTTTTTAAACTATAATTTTACTCGTAAAACAGTGATAGAGAATGATCTGAACATGAAGAGAGGTATTGTTATTGTTCATAATTACAGGATAGTGCGTTGTTATACATTTCGTGTTGTCGTCTAGACTGCCTCCAGTCATTTATAACATAAGAAAGAGGAATACGTTACGAGTCAAGTTTATTGATTACAGAAAAATATACCAATTGTATTGTTAGATTCACGAGTTAAACTCGTATTGCTTAGTTTTAAATTCGAATCTTAACGCCCATTGACCTATATCTATCTAACGCCTGTTTCTACATATAATAAAATTTTAGTTGATTGCTTTCCGTACAGTAGGATATATGAGAAAAACAATTTGAAGCCATTATTAACGCAATAGAACCCAAAACAATAGTTGTTAAAATTTTTGTCTGTCTGTCTGTGAGTTTGTGCGCACTAATCTCGGCAGTGGCTTAACTGATTTAGTTTTTGTTTTCACTAATGTATTATAGTAACAACATATATTATATAAAGTTCGTTTCGTTGCAATTCAAACATCGGTAAAAAAGTTATAAATCAATATGTTTGTAATTCACACCAACAGAAAAATCCATTCTTTAAACATTAGTGCTATTTCTAAGCGTAAGGCTTTTTCTGAAGCAAAGTGAGGGTGGTTTACTAGTGTACAATATAAGAAAACGAATTAAACTTTAAATTAAGAAGAACAGAAAAAACACGATTTTATTACATTACAGTATTTTTGTTTATGTTATGTATGTCCCATATGAATCATATCTGTAAATGTATTTTAATACATAACTAAACAACTCACCTGTAAAGTGACGACGATAAAGAAAGCGCAGAGAACAACAATCGTATCGCGATTCATTGCAACTGTATAATCACCTCACATTTCAACTAACATACAACGCTTCGGCGATTGTTCGGTAAACGATTTACAAACAAAATTGAAAACAATCCAAACACACGACAAATTTTATTTTGTTTTTTGAAGTGAATATTAAATGGTTCTAAATTCAAAATTCTACTTGTAAAGATGAAAATACGATTATGTAAATTACAATATCGATTTATAAATATTTAATTTATAATATTTCCCAAGTAACTATTGGTAACAATTAAATAAGATTAAAATAAATATACAGGTGGATTTAAAAGTAAAATAGTTTACGATTCGAATTTTAAAATTGTAATACAAGTATATATGTCATTGATTTATCGTATTCGGTTTGACGGTCTTAACCGAGTTGGAATCGTTGAAGAACTGAACGTTTCCTAGTCGCGCCTTGTTTTGTCTTCCGGTGGTGATTGCCGCAATTGTTATGATTACATACCGAAGCACTACTGTTCTAATAATATAGTTTATAATTACCGATACATAGTTCCAGGTTGAAATCATGCGTCTTCGACAAGTGTAAATACTGATGTCATGTCATTAGACAATTATTTGGTTTAGATGTGGGCGATCTAGTTTTTATTATTGGTAATTGATAGCGTTTGTTTGCTAGGCAAATAAGTAATGTTACCTTTGGATAATTAATAAATATTATTTTAGTCGCGTCTTTAACACCACGCGTGTTTGATTATTCTGTTTTGCATATCTATTATGTCGAGAGTTTTCTTATTTTAATTAAGCCTATCGGAAAGTTATAACGAAAATTAACGTAAATGTCTTGAGAAAAAAGTTTAGTGGCTGTCTCAGTTTCTGAGATGAATTAAAAATAGTTGAATAGAAAACAGTTTAAGTTGTAAGTTTCCTACATACAATTTAAATTTAGAATTGAAGGTTTGAGCCGCGAAAATTGACATAAAATTGTATTTGTAAGTAGATTTATTATTAGGACATGGATTCTGTAATACGTATGTTAACAGCTAATGTTATATTAGTAAAAAAAAAATATGTGACTAACTTCTTGGACGCTTTGAATAATATTATTATTGTAATTATCCACCAATTCCGTTGTTACTACTTCTTGATGAGGTGAAAATTAAATTGTAGTTTGTGTGTGTTTAAGCCGAAAATATATAGGTGCTGGAATCCAAAAGGCTATATTATCTTATTTGATGACCTAGAGAGCTCAGTCAATACATGTTTGCGTAAATCACGCTAACGTAGTATTTCTACACTCTTATTTTTATTCAATTTTAGTTTAGCGCCATCTGTTTTATCTCACCCAAACTTTATTCTCTATTATATGGCCTGCAGTTCGTCCGAGTAATGTTTGTTGTTTCAAACATAGATGGCGTTTAAGGTTTCAAATATGATTAAGAATGCATATCGTCGCTTTTCTGGTGAAGTGGGGTCAACCAACATTTTTGATCTAAATGAGTTATATAGACTATTTGGATAACAAAACAATTATTTTTGCGATGGTGAATAGAGCCAATTGACAAAGGTTGTTACAAAATATTCTAAATGGTGAAAAGAGCCAAGTTCAAAACAGAGATTGGCTATAAAATTAACAGAATTACAAAGTGTTTTAATTGGACTCCGAGGCAAGAAGTCTATTTTCTTTATGTGGTTCCAATCTCATCAAAACCTAACTAACAAAATCTAACTAAGTTGTTTAACAGTTATTATCAAACTCTTAATTTTATTTTGCGTTTTCAATTTCATTGCGCATTATCTCAAAAAATGTTGTATGCGGGTTAATTTTTTTTACGTCCAAACGATGATATATATAATTAGAACAATGAGATAACTTCAGCTTTTGTGTTTGTTATATTATATAACACTTTTATGTACCAATTTTTCGCCTCTCATATTACTCTTAATAATAGCAATAGCAATTTTTTTATGTGTAAAAAAATATATATGTATATGATAATTCCAAGATAATATCCGTAAATTCTGCAGGTAGGTATTATCGCAGGACACGGTTTATCCGGTTCTGCGAAAATCACGGGTAAATTTCATTGTACATTTTGCCGGTATCATAGTAATTTGCTTATTACATTCAAGAAATTAGCTTTTTGGGTAATCGTCGCGATGTGGCTGCTATTATAGGCAATGAATAAAATTATTTACCTATTAAGTATTATGGTGGAATTAAAAACAGTTATGTTATAATTTACATCGCGAAAGTTTTATCAACGTTTTAACAATTCATGCACAATTTAAAATAAGTTCACGAACCAAAAATTTTGTGTAAAACTTTAAATGATTTGCCGCAGAAAAGACATTACTTCAATTACTTACTACTTACTAGAATATGATGAATATTTACTATATAACGTAGTCATTTTACGTACAAAGGTCTTATGTTGATTTTATTAAACGAATTGTCGTATTTTTTTTGTTCCGAGAACAAACAACGTATAGTGTTATGAAATAGTTGTAAACGAAGCTGATTTCATGTTGAATAATAATTAAAGAGGGCAGCAGTGTTGTTTGTTTGTGTTTGTTTGTTTTTAATTATGACAACGTGTTATCGACTACTTTCAAAAGAGTCGTGTTATTGCTATTCTCGTAACCGGTCTTCGATTCGCTTTAAGAAACTTGATTATTACTAAAGTTCACAAATACACGCCCGAACAATCTTTACTCGTTTTTATCAGGTGTTTGTTAAAGTTTGTATATTTTAAACCTTAACCTAAACCTCTTGGAGAATTTGCTTTGATATGAATTTCGCTTTAGTATAACCGCAGGACAATTCGTGCGTAGTATTTTTTGGATTATTAAGTTGACAACATATTTTCATATTATTATTAGCCAGCTCTATAATAGGTTAAGTAAAATAATGCTGCTGTTACATTTACAGAAACGGGACCACATATACATTTTGTCATTTAAAATAAGCCCACATTAAGATTAATAGCGCACATTTCATGAACTTCCCCGTCATATTTTAATTGTGAAAGCTACTCACGACTCACGTTTTTTTTATTCTGATATTTTTAACAACAATTCATAGATTATGGTAACGACAGCATTTCCATATACAAATAAACGCACACAGCATTTTTCTCTACCAACTGTCCATTGATAATCTACGATGTTATAAATCAGTTACATTATTCGCATCGCTTCGAAAATGGTATCTGTCATTACGATTGTGATAACTTATTTTTAACTGAAGAACCATTTTCTGTTTTACCTGAACATATCTGCGAAACAAGGCGGAGTGTCATACCTTGGGGAGTTTAATTTTTTCGTTTCTTAACTTATATTTATTTCTTAAAAGGTATCCTATGATAATTTGAAGCTAAAACGATTAGAGAGAAGTTCTTTAGGGTCGACATTAACGAAATGTTCAATCGAGACAAATAGTTTGTCATAACGTGTCATGTATGTTCATACATAATTTTTGCACCTTGTTGATTGGCACCGTTTTATTCTTGAAGATCCGCTAGATAGGGCTGTGTCTAGTTATAAAGCAAAAACCATCGATTGTCACAGCATATCGATGTTTATGAATCGATATTTACAATCCGTGTTTTGTCATTCCATCGCAAAACATTGATCAATACACGTTTGGGCACGCGTCGAAAAACCGCACATCAATTAAAATTTAATAACAGGCCAGGTGTGAAATAATCCAATGCATTTCGTAATTCGTTCGAACACACGAGGTGAACGTTGCGACGTTATGCCAATCGTTAATTTAACGCAGTGTTAATGCATACCGATGCACGAGGATTTAGTCATTCGATTTTTACCGAGCTAAAGCACATTCATAACTTGTCGGCTATGTAAATGTGTAGTTTAAAAAAGCTTTTGCGACAAGTTGAAAGTTTAGTAATATAGTAACGTTCAATAGACACTACTTTCATATTCTCCTTTTAACTTATTCTATCAAGTACATTCAGAGAAAATCAGTTGCATGACTGACGAACAGGCAGATCAGAGTAATCTTACGAGGGTTTCAATTCTGTTTTCTTTTGAAGATAAAATAAGTTAATCCTTGACAACAATCGCACCTAATGAGCCGTGATGAATTCTAAAATCTAAAGTACCAAACTCAAAAAATTTGAAGCTTCTACAGCCACATCCAGAGTAGGTAGTTGAATTCTAAAGTCGATATACTCATCATTTTAAAAAGATGTTATATTTTAATCGAATTGGTGAATTAGGTATAAAAGATAGGTGCGATCCAATATTTTCCATTGAGTAACTAAGGTTGTCAATTACGTTAAAAACGGAAATTAAACGCTGACTTCTAATTGAGCAACTTGTTGGGCAAATTCCCTGTATAGTTATACTAGTAATACTGAGTGCTATTTTTGTTCGAATTTTTTGTTGAATTTTAAGATCGTTGGGAAAAGACTGCATGTAATTTTGCTGTTACATTGATTACAGAACTGACTTGCTCGTACGTGCTTTGAATATGTATTTTAAGTATATCTGTATGTACCTACATAGTCTGTGTAAAATTGTATATGACAGCTATGCAATTTAGCACATTGTTTGATAGAGATATTATAGATAGAGCAGGGAAGCCAGGCTTCCAACTGTCCTTTGGTTAAAAAGAGAGAGAAGATAGCGGTACCTTCTTTATCTCCCCCTTCTCTCGCGCATGTGCAATTAGTGAGTAAAGTGAGCGTAATAGAACTATTCGACGGTTTGTTGTTGTAATTGAATTTCTGCGGTTGATATTGAGGTTATAAAATGACAAAAATGTGTATAATTTGTAAATTGTATTGATTTTATTATTTAAAAAACAAACTATTCTTTAATACGTATACGTTAGTAGAGGGAGACAGATAGGGTATCGCAATCTTATTTCTCTTTCTAACCTCTGGACGTTTCCGCTCACAAGCAGCCGTTTATCTCCCCTACTCTATATATAATACATCTATGCTTTTTTAATAATAACTTTAAAGAGAGAAATTAATTGCAAAAAAGTTATTAATTCATTCGAATTATATTCGTAGACATTTTATGACGGAAATTGATTGTACAATTGCAATGTTCATGAGTAACGAATCATACGGGCTTGAGAGCTGTAATACAGCCGATTGTGATAAAATCACGTACACATCTGTGTACATTATTTATTGGGAACAATTTTGTTTAACTACTATGTGGACGTGGCGCCTAGTAATGAGATCGAAGCCAGGAAGGAAGCGAGAAAATTGCTTATTGATTGACTTTCCGAGGCTGCAATTGAATGAAACACCTAAAATATTCCTAATTGATTTCTTTTGGGGTGCAACAGATTATAACCGTGTTTGAATCCAAGCTAACAGACCCTGTTCGTGATGTACCCTGCTGAAGAACGTTAAGATTGGAGGTCACGGGGCTGTATACCACCTAACTGAATGTAATAAACACTCATAAAATAATTCCGGATGGCACTTGTATGCAATGATAGGCTTGTCATCTGCCTAGTTAGCCATCCTCCTTTTAGAATTAACCGTGAATATTTTATGTTGTTATCTGCTACGTTAATAGTGTCTGAAAGCCAGTAATATGCTGGTCTCCTCTCCCACCTGGCGGGCAACGGTTCAGTTGTATCTTTCATATTGCGGACGTGGAAGGGTGGTGGTTACTAACCACCAGGTTGCCCGTCTACTCGTTTATCTTTTAATGAGATAAAATAAATTATGGCAGCTAGTCAAACAGGTAAATTGTTACCTGCTATTATATTAGTTGGTATCCATCGCCGTATCCGAATCACCATATCAGAATATTAAGGAGCCCACCGAAATTGGGTACGATGGACCTATCAAAAATCAGAGAATTGCAGTAGTTTTTGTACTCAAAATTAACGTAACGAACAATTAAAAGGCCAGCACATCTGTCGTGCGATTCAGCCCACTCATGCACGTCGAATTATCCGGATGGTCGAGCGTATAATGCATCCAGATGTTACTGTCATGGAAACATCCGACATTTACCGATATTGTACATATATGACTGAAATTGTGTTTATTGATATGGACGTTACATAAAAATATTCTGGTAGGATCGGCCTCTTTGCAAATAAAAAAAAAACTATTAAAAAGTATTTAGGTATCTCATAGTGACGCTAATGCACATAATATTTTGCTTTAGTACCAATTCGAAACGGTGCTTCGATAATATTCATTCAATATTTGATCTTCGATCAAGGTTTATGTCTTACAGTTCTCTGCTAGTGTGGCGCTAATGGGTCTTCAACCCATACACAGTACCCACATGAATCACCGACAATGTGGTTCGACTATATTGGTATTCTACTCTTGTTGCGTCAACAGCTGCTCATGAACACCGATAGCCAACATCAAACATTGAACCAAAAAGGTACGCCTCATTTGTTACCGAAAGCTCGTATAAAAGAAAGTGCCAATAATCGTATATGAGTGAGTACTAAAGAAAATCTTGTGGGAATATCGTTGTTGAGAGTGCGATTAACATATTTCACGAGCCAGTAAAATCGGGTACTTTTTCCACGTAAAGGTTATTGGCGCATTAAAATAATAAGCCTTTGACGTGTTGTGTAAACGAGGGAATAAATTTGTCGGCTTAACTAAATTATTCCTTAAAATAATATTTGTGAATACTTCCTAAAAATGTTAGCATTTACACAACACATAGTATCAAATATGGTTCATCAATCTCCAAGATTAGCAATCATCAGTCATATTAAATATGACATATACGTATTAAATAACAGGTGTAGGACGAAGTCTTTGTGTTGCAGTAGTTGTAAAAACTGTTTAATGGATGCTAAAATTTAGGTTGGAAATAATAGTATGATGAGTATTTAAAAATATTGCAGAATAATGTTTGTCAAAACCGGTAGTATATGATCAAATAAATAAAACCTGCATTAGTCTAAATAATAAACGAATATACTGATGTGAAATTTAAATTGCCTTCATCAGCAAACTAAATGTTGTTAAGGTTAATTAAATTTATAAGGCTTACCCTAAAGTTCCACGTTAATTAAGGGCGCGGAATAAATTCTCTCTTACTGTGTTTGATTACTCACCACTGATGAAAGTTTTGTTTTCTTATTGGAGGTTGTTTTTCATTACTTAGAATATTATATCATTCGTTTAGGTTAGGCCTTTATCAAAATTGACGAGCAACAAGTTGACTCATTGCCCGACGAATTTGAAACGTAATTTACCAATCGAGGTAAAACAATCTGTGGATGCTAGGTAGCTGAGTGGGTGTTCACTAATAAGTAAATTTGAGGTTTTCCAGGCTTTGGAGAGCACGTTAAAACGGTTACGATTCTTATCTATTCTATTGATCTGATCTGATCTATTGTAACATCGGATACTTGGGTTCGCTTGTTATCCCTACATACAATCATACTCGCTGGTGTAGAACGGTGAAAATTTCATACGTTTCCTAAAATTAGTAGGAGAGATAGATCAGTGTAACACAAATTGGTAGAAACCATCGATAATCATGGAGTTATTGTTTGTAACTAAGCATAAGGAATTCTGGAAAGACATCTGGTAACATTTATAATATCGGGTGTTACCACATAGATTTTATTTATTATTGTGTATTCTATACCAAATATGACAGTCAAAAAATATTTTGATATATAACTGTGATAATTTGATATATAACCATATTCATCAATACACACTAATTATGTATACACATATACAAGAGTATTGAATATATAGTATGAAAACTTTATTGTTGTGAGAACATATTTTCAATTGATTGAATTGTTCAGTTTTGATACCATCAGATGCTTCAGCCATTTATGATAAAGAATACGAATTTATTTATAATTATCATAAAAATATAGATGAGAATTCAATAGGATATTTATATTGATTTAAGTTGAAATACCGTTGACTTCAGTCCTGGCTTTCTCTGTAGCTTCAAAATACAAAGCCTTCCCAGTTTCCAATACTTTTCGTGATACTTTCCAATACTTTTCGTAGTACTTCCCGTTATACTAAAGCTTTTCGTATCTGAAATAGCAACATTATAAGTTTTCTTAAACTCAAACTTGCATACTTTTTGAAACTTGTTTAGAAATTTTTAAGCGTATTTATATATATATTTTTTTATATAATATAGAATGAAACGGCCCTATAATCAAACTGACAATGATAGAGCCTGTCAAACCCATTAAGGATCTATATTGGATTTGACCAGGACGGAAAAATATTTGTTCTCATTTGTCTTCACTTTGCATGACTACGTCACTGGTGAAAAAGGGTATACTGGTCCAGGATTTATTTTCATTATATTACAAATGGCATACATATTATTTGTATGTACTTAGTTTCTTAAAGGTTTTTTCTGACGTTATCTAAATCATAAACTTAATAATTCATTCTGTTATGATTAAGGACTATGATATCACGTTTAAGGTAATGCTTAGTGCTCGTGCGAATTAGTTACCTATAAATTTTATGTTTTATACATAGTTATATATATAATTATTATAGTGCTGAGACAGATCCAAAATAAAATAGTTTTTTAGATTTTTTTTGTAAGTTAATATTTTGAACCCTTATTTGAATTTGAATTAATTCGCACTGAAACCCTTTCATGTGATCAAAATACGTGTATTATCACTGCCATAAACAGTCGCAAAACCAGGGTTTTTACTAACGTACGATTGAAATAAAAAGCTGACGGGATAGAAAATGTTGCACATTACATTGAAAATATACAGCCATAAAAACTCAATAGTGCGTTAAAGTTACCAGTCTACTTTATATACAATGTACTTTACGGTGTTCAAAATGTTGTTCAAAATAGTTTTGGGTAGTGGGTAGTAGTGGTAGTTTGACGGGTCTATGAATGTGACATATGAATACATACACTTTTGAGAGGACACTTTCTAAGAACTAAACGAGTCTGTAACCTATATGAAAATTTATTATTTATCAGACAGTGAAGTGAATCTTCACTTACATTGAAAAAGGTTACGGCAATAGTCTGCAACACTGGCCAAATGCGAATAGATAGACTTCACATTTCTGTCTATTCACTTCACTTGTGAATACAGGTTTCCTCATTTACTTTTTTTTTCCTGCAAAGCAAGAGATAATTAATTTGTGATACCCACGTAACTAGAAAAATTAATGGTACTTGTACGATTTGAAATCGATTGTCCTATGCGGGCCAACGACATTCACTCTTCGTCGGTGGTAAATGAAATATTACCCTAGAGTGCGTGAAGCATTATACTATACTTATTTTAATATCAATAAATTAGTAGATTACGAGTACATTGACAGTCTTGTAGCTGAGTTCGTAGCCCGGGTTCCTATTATCCAGAAGTGGGTAACATAAATGGTTCATTTGGTACTCCATCGTAAATTATGTGTCTGGTTTTACGTGAAATATACGTTAAGTCATTTTCGACGAGTGTAATTTAGACGGATCTTAAAGGTCGACAATTCTATATATATTGGTCGTTTTACGTTAAATAAAAAGAATCTCGTAATTTCTAAAGGCGGTGATGCTTCTTTTATCTGCAACATAATACAATAGTAGTTGTATTTATTTACTGGCGTACGTAATGTATTTTATGATTTATCTACTTCTGTAGTTAACATTTTATAAAAGCTTTGGTTATCTTTTTGAAGTCAGCTGTGACATCTATTCGGAATAATGTATATTTTAAATAGTCAGATACGTTTTATAATAGGTAGCGTGGTTCCGAAGATAATGCTCTGCGTTTACACAAACTCATAAAATAGGTTATTTAAATAGCTAAGCAATGCAACATCAGTCAGGGAATTCCAATATTTGTACTTTTTTATTATTATTTTTTATTAATTTTTGCCCTAATAACCGATTCCGGTAGTAAAGTTTGCTTTTTATATTTTGCGTAATGTAACTACCTTTTAATACTCTTTTGCAGCAAGGATTGTTAAACTGTTAGAGAATAATTACTTTTCTATCAAAGTCATATAATTATTTTTATCCAGTTCTCTCACTATTCTGCGCTCAATTCAATTTACCACTCCGTAACGAATTTTGCAAGAAAAAATATCAAAGGATGCAAGCGAGAATTTTTTAACTTATAACTTCATTAAGAGAGATGTCACTAACTTAAATGAGAGTTCAACTTTCCCAAGCCTCTTTTAACTAACAAATAGGCACTTAAAAGTACTCTAGAATTATATTTTGAATAACCATTTATTTAATACATTTAGAGTGCGTAATGGATAGCATTTACCTTTATTTAACAACAAGTAACCCGCCTAGTTTCGTTTTAGATAATCTATGCCTTACGTTTAGAAATATCACCCGAAGTTCTAAGGAATGAGTTGAATTAACAAAATAAAAGTTTATTACAATATTCACATTATTGTTTTATTCTACTTTTATCTAGACTATTATTAAACCAATAAAGAAAAAATAACCTTTTTCTATATCTAAATAGTCTGGTTTAAAAACTGATTTGTAACCTTTAGGAGAGTTGGTAGCCTAAGCTTGATTACAAATATATACGTGCTTTTTTCAATCATATACTTATAAGGTATATGCATTCAATCATATGCGCATAATTTATATGAGTTTAAAGTCATGAGTGTTTATTTAACTGATCGATAATTAATCAACATTAATATACTACGATCATTCATTCATAATTTATTTCTTGATGACAATTTTCTTGCTCGGCACTAACTTTGCCTTTAGATGAAGGGAAGATTCTCTTATTGCGGTTATGTAAACGGTAGTGTTAGTAAAGGCTTCTAGTTTGAATTACTTTCATGTCAAACTTGCCATAATATTATAAATATGTACAGTACAACATGCGAGTATATATAGTTCTATGAAATTTTTCAATTTCCGATAACTCCTAACAATGTGTCCGCTACATTTTCTCATGGTAATCTTTACGTCGTATATTTTGAGTATTAAATACATTAATAAAATGAGACTTATACGAGAACAGTCATAAAATATCCACAGTCTGAGAGTATTAAAGATATTAACGTATTGTGTGTACAATGTTTCAATAGAAAATAATACATTATTGAGTAAGCTAGAAAACTTTAATATTGCATCATAAATCACATGCCTTTGCTTAACGTTGTTGATAAAGTCGACTTAATAGAATCTGACGTATTTAATACAACGTCGTGTATTTAGTGTATTTGTATTTATACTGTATGTATGTATGTATTTTACAGAAGAATACTCAAAATTTATTATCACAAATTGGATGTATTTATGGTTCCATAACGTTTTATTAAGGCTGCAAGGGTCTTACTTTACTTATTAGGGGTCCGTTGGAGGGCACGGATATCTTCGGTATCCTAGAGTTTAACGCAATATATTACTCAATTTGCGGTGTGCAAAACCATAAGCATTCCATTTCATATTTCATACTTAAGATGAAACCAGCATATATACCCATGACTCGTACTGTACTATTGAAACGTATAACTGTAATTTAACCTATCGATAACACGACACTGACATAATTTAGACATATGCGACAGAAGAAAATTTTATCCAATGACAATCATAAGAAAGAAAGGGATATGACTAATAAAATCTTCGTTCAATGAAATAATTTATTGTGAACACTACAAAGAAAATACTCAGACTCATACTACCAAACAAAACTGATAATAAAGCTTTCGCAATTAGTTACACTATTTCACGGATCTCTTAGCAAAAGCACTTCGATTTATTTCTGCTACCACGAGCGAAAACATCTAGCTATTCTCTAATTAAAACGGAAAATATAACATTACTACGTTTCTTCGTATAAGAAATAAGAGTTTGATAATATTTTCATGAAAGTGAAAGCTGTCTTTAGAAATGTATTTACCTGAAATATGTTTTTCTGAAGACGAACCTGGAAATAGTGGAGAATTTTTAAATGGAATGTAGTAAATAAATAAAGGTTTAATAAATAAACGTTTACACACTCACACCCCCGCACTGGGATACCCTGTGTTGCTAGTGCCATGGACATACACAAATATGACATCACAAACACCCATGACCCGAGAACGAACATTTATATGTCACATAAATGTCTGCCCTGGCCTTGAATCAAACCCCCGGCAGGCAGCGTCACTACCGACTGGGCTATGAGGTTGTCGATTTTGCGATATGTATTGTTAAGTTATATAGTATTTTTAAACAGAGAAAAATATCGAGAAAACAAGTAAATTATTACTTGAGATATCACAACTACGACCATTTTATTTATATTTTGATGTATATAATGTTTATTTATAACTTATAGTATTTGTAAATTAACTAGCCGACATTACCAGTATGCTTAGTTCTTCTTTACCGGTAGTTCCAAATCAATAAAAAGAGTAATTTAAAGCGTTACTACTTCAGATATTGTCTTAGTTACCCCGGCCTCAAATAATTTCTATCTCTATAACCCTAAGTAACATTTTTCATATGTCTCTATTTAAATATCAAGTGGAATGCTATACACTAGAGAGAGTTACGGGATCACTAAGTTAGCGTTTGGAAATACTGAATAAATGCAGCTAGCTGCGTTGGAATACTTTGTTTCAGAAGCGTGAAACGCTTTATACCTAAATAACATTCAATAACGATGTTGTTTAATATAAGCTATTTCTTGAATTAGGTAGATGAATATGCAGACGAATGAATGTGTTAATAAATTAGAAGTTAATATATATGTGTTCCTATTTATAATTAACGGCAGTAGCAGCTTATTGATTTTGAAGGCGTACCGTTTGGGGCTTGTGATATACTGAGGTTATATGTGCTTTTGAAATTATTTTAAGTTATTTTGATTAAGGGCATCATTGCATTGTAACCTACATGAGAATGTTTAATGTTCTTCTCAATGGTAGTTTATAGGTTT
>DWPT01003806.1:0-13943 GCA_018251895.1 Agathymus mariae mariae
CTTTCTTGGAAAATGTAGATATTATTCTCTTGTCACAATTTTTCTTTTCCTTGACTCGAACGTGACAATCGCGGTGCGATAAAAATGTTTACACATAATCTAATAAATAAATCATCATTATTTAATTTATCATTAGATCAATGGCCTAAAAAGGTTTGTCACGGTTTAGTGTTTTAGAACCTGTTATCAACAAAATTCGATTTGTTCAAATTTGGTACATTTTATTAAAATGATCCTATTATGCTCGTACATATTACATTTATGATGCACGATCATTTACTTTTGTATGCCTGCTATCTATGGTGACTTGATACATATTTCAATCATCTTACACAACAGAACTTAGTCAACAAAATTATATCAATTATACGAGTACAAGGAGAAGACGAAGACAATACGTATGTTGATTGGAACTTATTAAATCAGAATATGAGACTTCGTAAAACAGAAGCAAACATTTTTCGATATCAATTTAAATAATTTTATCACATCCAAGGTATTTAAGATATAATCAATCGATAACAGTTAATTTTTGGTGCTCGTTCGTATACATAAAACTCCTCTAAGGTATACTCAACTAGTGAGCTAGTTTTGTGGTAGTACCAATATATTTTTTCTAGTAAAAGGCTCGGCAACCACAACGGTTGGTAAACATGCGGCGGCCGATATTCGGTGAGATCGCAACAACTCGGGCAGACTACAATGACGTCATTCATTTTGTATAAGTGCTGACCGCGTCTCTCGTTCAATATTTAACAACAGCAGCTAATAGATTAACGTAACTGTCGTTTTAATTTCATTCGACGGCGAGCATTTCATTACGTCACCCACTAGAGTTAATCGAAATTTGCATTGTGCGCCGCCGCGCTGATATATCCGCAGGCAATTTATGACGATAATCTGGTATTGCCCATCCAATACCGCTCTTGGGCCCCAATAGAGGTTGAATAATGATTATTACTTCGTTGCGCATACTAGTGGCGACTTAGTGGTTACATTTGAAACCAGTTTTGGTTCGAACGGTGCGGTGACATGGACACAGGCGTGTTTATCGCTTCTTTTGTTGACCCGCAGAACGTCCCGGCGCGGCGGGAAATTGATCCCGGGACTTTGCGCTTTCCAATCGAGGTCACTACACAGGGGTCCGAGTTAGCTACGGTGTTAAACGTTATTATAAAATAGCAAACAGCCTCACATCAGAAAAACTACACCTTACGCTTACTACGCACCTGCATGCGTTGTTTTAGGACTGGACTTCCTCGTTCTATGAATTAGAAATACATATATTAATGTATAACTTATTTTTTATATACGGACGGATTGAAATGAGACGAACTTTAAATATTATATGATGCTTCTGCAATGCATTAGTGGTAACCATAACGAAATCGATAACTCAAAAGCATTGTTTTGGGTTAAGAAAAGCCCCAAATAATAGATTTTTTTAAGGATCCTTCATGTACAAGACAGCGATCTGTTAAAACTTTATGTATAGATTAAGCAGGAACATATTTAAACAGAAATATTCTTTTGTGTTTAAGGATTGAGAGTTATGTAGCATAATCGGTTATTATTTATTTTACAGGAATGCCATATTACATTCTTCTAATACCTTTTATATTACTTTTATTAAAAGTTTATACACTAAATTAAAATAAGACTTTCAATATTATCACTACGCAGCGTGTGCACCGGGCAACCGCCGCCGATCGAGTGTCGAACGGTGAATGATCCGTTGTTTTTTTTTTTCGTCCAGATATGCGAATGGGCTACTCTCCGGAAATGCGCAGGGAGGAAGTGACAAATGCTCAAACAATCGGTGATCGATAAACCTAGGAGCTACTCACTAAACACCACCTGAGGTTGGATTTGGCCCTACGGCCCCTAAGCCTTCACTTGAGGCCACCCACTTTAGGGAAGAGGGGCACTAAGCCATTGGTTTGTCGTGCGCCGTCTTATATAAGATGTCTTGGACGGCTGTGGGGAAGGGCGTATCCGTTCCACGTGCTGCTTACAACACGCAAGAGGGCACTGCCGACATAATCGTAACCTCCCTAAACGTAGATTGAATAAATAACAACTTTCCGCCCTTGTCTATGCCAATGTTGCGTTTTACGGCGTGCGGTGTAATACCGAGATCATATCGAAGGAGATAATACTTCCACAACGCCTTTTCTTCCTATCTAGCCTTACGGAATCACGTTCAGACCATCCACGGACACGGTATAGCTTAATATCTCGCTGAATCGTTTCAATGCAGCAATTTAATTTCGCGCGCGGCGTCTAGCCTCGCGTAATTTAATCGAGACGCGGCGCGCGTCGGTACAAAAAAACATTTCCAACTTTTATTTGGATGCGTACGTTGGCACGTCCTGGCGCCCGTTCCAATCCCGTGTACATATAAAACGTGACCATTCACATCCTAGCCGTGGAGGAATAAACATAATCCGTCAGTTCCGTCACACGCCTCTTTCCTCAGCCGCCCCTCGACGTGATTTAAACGCGAGCGTTTGAGAATATTACATTCTTCCTTGCCACGGTCTTCAACCTTATTTGCACAATATACTCGTAGATGCAGTGATTTAATATACACAGTAGGTTCTTCACATTTAGAAATCGATGAAAATATTAATCGCAACGCAACCAATACCGGGATTTCTTTTCAATTAATAGGTGTAGTCTTAAATACCTTCATTAATAAAATAAATTACAACGGATTACGATGTCAAATAAACTAAAGAAAAATGCAAGATAAATAGTAATAATTATTTATTAAAAGCAGAGAATTTGAAATTTGACTTATAGCTAGTTAGTTACAACTGTTTCAATATATTTCTGATACTTTTGCTCCTCCGTCTTTTAGTTTTTATTTCAATTACTCTTATTAATTTAGCCATCGTACTGTTCTTTTAACAAAATCTTTTTTTGATATGCAGATAACTATCGCTAAACTTGTTTGGTAAGGAAGGTGGTCTCAAGTATTCTATGATTTTCACATGCAACGTTCATAAAAACTCGTTCGTTTAAAGCATTCGTATTTAGAAAGATTTCCATTGTTGATAAAATAATGAAATCGAACGTCGAAGTGCTCGGTCATTACGCGACGATGGCGTCGCCGATGAATGTAAATAGCATTTTTATTTGCGGTCAGCGGCGTAACTAATAACATCGAAGCCCTGCAATACATTTAACGATTCATGGGAAATATCACCGTGGTTTATTGCAGATGGATTAACGTTTTGGATTGATTGCAGCATTTGAGCTAGCCTTGCATAGGATGCTTAGATGTATAGAATGTTATTTTAGTTTTTTAAAAACAGGACGGTGTAAAAAAATATTTAGGTATATATATATATTGTACATCCATAATATTAATATAATTATTATTTATTAATATAATACATTAAATATACTGCATGAACCTACTTAAATTCAATGCGTGTATAACTACAAGTATTTTAATTGCAAAATATTTAGTTTTTATATCCACGTCCTTCAGACATCCGTTTTTTACGTCTGTTTGAGCTGTATCAGTGTGATGATTTCAAATAAGTTTAATAATAGATGGAGCGATTAATGATACAGTTTTCGGTTTAGGGAATCATAATTATATTACATTGTAGAATTAGATAAAACGCCTGAAATAAACGAATGAACTATTATTCGAGTGCGATTTCTAGTGATATAAACCGAAAGAGTACGAATTTAATAAGTTTTTATGTATGAGAGGATAATCTCCGGAACCAGGGCACTTATTTAAGTAATTCTTGTACGATTCGAAAGGAATATTATTCCAGATGGCCGTAGACTGTGGGTATATCATGTATAGACACATATGAATTAAAGCACTTGGTGTTTTGATGATATTCACTTTGTTCTGTAGTATTTAGAGATTAGTATGGATTAAACATAAGTGATATTTACTCGCACAGATAATTGTTCAACCCCTACGAAATTGGAACCGGCGGTTGGTTTGTGGATATGAATATCATGTGTCCCGAAGTGGAGGGTCGGTACGCTACCTGTATTATGTTATAAACACTAATTATAACACTCAAGAAGACGCATACTACTATTTAGACTAAGAAAACTTAGAATATATCTTACAATGTATTTATCTATTGTACATTGTTACATGTCATTATACGTGCTAAACGTGAAACCAATTACTGAGGGTGATCTTATCGCTATGCAAAGATTTCTTCCAGATGATATATCATTTCCAAAGATGATGGCTAAAAGTTTATGACACGTTCAGAAGGGAGGGTAATCTATGCTATCACGCCTCGGGCTTGCCAACATGACAAGGAGTAATATACAGATTCATGATAAAATAATAACAAGGTCAAACGCTCATGATATATTATTTAGAAATTTAAATGTTATCGAGATAGAGTTGAAATCATGTTTTCTCTCTGTCTGACAGCGTATCACATTAAAACCACTGTACAGATTTAGATGATACTTTGCATTTTCATTGCTTTTATTATGGTTCATAATCTCAGGTACTCTTTATCCCGGGAAATGGGTCCTTTCCCACGGAATCTATAAATACCTATCTATACATATTATAAAATTCTAACTGATCGCTTTCTGTACATAAACGATATATGAGAAAAAACATTATTGGTTACCTTTAATAACGCAATAGAACACAAAAGAATAGTTGTTAGAATTTTTGTCTGTTTGTATGTACGTTGTCCGTAAATAAATATAAAAGTTGTGAATTAATACATGTATTTCTAATTCACATAACGAAAAAATCCAGCTCTAAAACAATCCAGACGCTATTCTTCTGAAGCGAAGCGAGGGCATTTGCTAGCAGGAAATAAAAGTTAATACGAACATTCCATTATGAAAGCTGTATGCAAAATGTTTATTGGCTAGCTGCAAGTATCGTGATAAATTAATGTTCAGGTATAATTATGGAAATATAAAAACCGATTGGCATAACAACATGGGTGATATTTGTACACGTACAGTGTAGGTTCTCTGAAGTGAAGATGAGGTACTTGTTGTAATGTAATGCATTATAACCATACATTATACAACCATATTACATTGACATCATTACCCATCCTTGCCGTATTGCCAAGGCGCTCATGGAAAATGTTGTCGAATTCCATCGATCATTTTGGCGGTTGAAATGAAATTGGTATATTTTAGCTGCTCAATTGTTTCAGATAATAAATATACATAGAAAGAACAGTATTCGAAAAGTTCGATAGATAATTTTGCATATTTTCAAAAGATTAAAAATTTGCTATGCGCTACGAAAAATCCACATTTTGGAACGGTGTCGTATTCAATATGAATTGTTGCAGCTCTTCGAGGTTTTTTTTGGCCGCGATCAAAGCTGATCCACTTTTTTGTCGATCTCTAATCTCGCCGCGACCGCTGCGGTGTCCGTCCATGAATATTTTAACTCCTGTGTGAGAGCCTTCGAAAATACGTTACTCGCATTCGTTTATTAATGTCACATCGATCGCGTCTCGCGCCCGAGGGACGCCGTCCGATGTATGTAGAGAGCTAAATGGGATTTCATTTTCTCGTTCAGAAATCAAACGTTTCCCGTGGCGGCAGTCCCGTGTTCTAGGCGGAGTCCCCTAAGAATATTCGTTCCGGTTCGTTTGTTGTCCGGATTTTTCTGAACGATACTGCTGGATATTTAAGTCTCTTCAATGTTTCACGCTTATAATTGTTTGGTGCCTCAGTGCGCATTTTGCCGAAAGATATTGTCATTAATCTCGCTGTGAGAAATGAAATATACCTACCGGCACCGGCGTCATATCTGTCTTGTTACCAATTGCCTACCCAACGCCAAGTAATCTATCTGGGCAGTAAGCCAGCCATGTAACCATTTACAAAGGCATAATTTAAAATAATACTTGTTTGAATAAAATTAATTGCGGACTTACAGTTTTTTTAAGTCCCAAAACTATTTATAGAACACTTACTTCATACCTGACGGACATCAGATTGCAATCTGATGATTAATTGTTTAAAATATATTAATGTTTTATAATCTAAAATAGTTATAAAATTGTGACGGGATCGAACCTGCACATTTTCGTCTGCCGGGCTGTCTGTGCGTTCACGTATCTGGTGGATAATTCGTTAGTAACGTCATGTTTTACTTGGCATTACTTGTTTATCTTGTCCACCTTGGTACAACAACAACTGCCATACAACACCCACTGTTTTGTGTTAACAATAGTAAAATATCAATTGCCCCCAACTTGTGCTTTCGATATACTTTTCGTCCGTAGACCCAAACGTTTTGGGCAGCAATTATTGCCATTAAAGGTATCCTCACTTTAAAGTTATAGTAGAAAATTGGTACACTAAAAAAACATCAATGATGGCAAGGTGTAAGGTAAGAAGCACCTCAAGAATCAGTTATATCAAACAGGTAAATGAGAAGGTCTGCGTCATGTCGTACAAGGAATTAAAGGAGGCGGCTCTCAGTTGTGAGTAGTTGAGAGGACTTCATCAACTGTACCGAATAAGCCCATAAATCAAAAGAAGAATAAACTTGGATAGCTTACTCCTCTGGAGATAAATGACTTTATCAAAAACTTCATTTATTAGCCAAAACACCTATTTTATATTTAATACGAAGACCTCGGTATGTTTCCACATATACCTTACACTCACACACACTCGTGAAAACGTCGCACTTTTTTAGATTCAATCTTGTAATATTTTTTTTGGTTTAAATCCCATGATTTAGAAACACTCGTACGTACACGTACGGTTGACACTTTTACAGGTATTGTAAATAATGATATTCAAATGTTCGTGTACATTGCTTAGCGAGCACTGATAAATTTTATTATATGATAGAAAATAATAATTGCAGTGGTAGGTATTTGTAAGATCTATAGATTAGTGAAGATATAATTTTACTTATTTGTATATAAAAGAATAATAATTAATTAAATGAAAAATGTTGTTGACATTAAGCATACCCTTTTTAAAATTTTACTTTATGTGTTTTTTTTTATATTTGTATTGCAGCAACTAAATTCTGTACATACAAAACAAACCAGATTTTCCACACTATTGAATGAGGTATTTTCTCCACAGACCCGCCCGAAATCACAATCCGACCCCGCAATCTACAAGTGCGCGCGAACGGCATAGCCGCGTTCTATTGCGCAGCGCGCGGCGACCCGGTACCGAACATCCAGTGGCGGAAGAACGGAAAACGGGTATCCAGTAAGTATCTGTAACATTTTTGGTTCAATCAATTAACGGCAGATTGCAGGGCATTATCATACATATTATTATTACTACGATTAATAGAGGTTGCCTGGTGCCTACCCCCCTACGCTGCTCCAGTGTGAATTGGTCAGTGGCTAAACTGTCGTTGGAAATTTTATGCCCCCCCGAAGACCTTTGACTGTGTTAGCAGTTGTTTTCCTGTCTAACTATAACACTTGAGGCCTCAAGAGCTTAACGTGCCTTTCATAACACGTGAGCACTTAAAAAATATCATCGAACTGGCGATCACGCTACTGAACTCATTGATCACTTATGATTGACACCGGCTGAATCGCTGGCGAATGCGGTATTCGTCCAGCCCGGAATAATGTTTTCTATGCTCTCGCGATGTAAGTGTATGAGTTCCCCGTTTTAAAAAAGTACTAGTACAACGATCGATGCGTTGCATATACATATATTATTATATTGGTCAATTGATTGAAACTGAAATTCATTAAAATATTTTACGGCTAATTTAAGAAGGTGATCGGTAACTGATAATCTTATGACGAAGTTCTAATACTGAACACTATTGGATTAGCATTCTGAAAGAAAATACCTGGTATCAAGTGACCTTGTCCGTTGATCAGCAGGGTACAACGAGAGCAGGGGAGGTTGGCTTGGATTCGAAGACGGCTGGCCCCTAATCCTAACTTACTCTAAATATAGACAATAGTTCCTATTATTAAGTAAAATTCAATGCGTCCCCGAAGCTGAGCTGTTACGGCTATTGTACGTCAGAATTAATCATAATTCTATTCGTCCTAATTATCAGAGTGTTAATTACATATCTGATATTCAATAACATCTACATGGGAAAGTAAAATTTGTGATCACGATTTTCGTATTATCATGAAATAATGACTAAGCACTTCCTATCGTCAATGATTAATGAAAATTTTAATCGTGGTTGGTCTTTACACGCGGTTCGAAAATCAAGCTACACCGATGCTTCCGAAAATACCTACCATGAATAGTCCCGGAAGAACAGCGGCGAGAAACTCCTAATGGAAATATGTTTCCTCGTAGTTACACAGATCCCTTAATTTGTCTTTATTTATGATATCAAACTCGTGTATAATCAGTCTTGCCTTTAAAATAATTATCTAATTTGTATAATATATTCTTCATAACATAAAAGCTCGCAAGCAACTTTTTTACCCTCTAGTTGATGTCCTCTAACATCAACCTAATTTCCGAACTCGTCCGTTAATTCGATTCCTGAATAACGATTGACATAAGGCGGTGCCGTTGGAGCTATTTGCACTTCATACACATAATAATATAAATGAGAGTGATACTAGCGGAAGTGGATCTTCGATAATGTGGGTTTTTCATTGATCCACACACGAGTCTTCGAAACGACCGAGTGGTAGATAAAACAGACCCTATGTCATTGATTTCGATCGTGATTGAAATGTAAAAAGCGGCATTGTATGGCCGTAAATACGCAGAGCCGGTAATGACGGCCATAAACCAGGAGCAGTGAGCTGAAAAACGCACAGCCCAATGACCACCGCCCCCTATAAAACCATTCATACTAACCGTAAGTAATGCCATCACACTTTCGTTCAACTTACATTTTTTTGTCCGATAGATGACTATGGAGTTTTTTTTTTTTAAGATTTCCATAAGATGAGAATATCTCACAGAATTGATTTGTTCACCTCCATGTTGAATAAAATATCAGTATTCTGACGCCCTTCCATGTTTGACATAACAAAAACTGAACTAGACGTAATATAGATATATTGCGTTGCTGTTAAATGTCATCTATTACTCTGGTAAGGGTTTGTAGATTTTGTTGACCTCAACATCCTGGAACCAGAAACGAAAAAGTTGCTTGTGTCAGCTCGCTTTACGAAAATAAGCAGGCGTGGTAATAATCCCACTCCAACTCCGAATTGTACAAACAACTAAACACCATTAATAACTAATGCGTACCCAAAAAGGAGCGTCATTCACTGTTTCCTATGAAAAATGTAATCGTATTTATCACCTTACACCGGTCATAAAAGAATAATGTTGGCTATCACACATACGGATCTCATTTGATATTCCATATGCTTTATCAAACTTTATTCGCGATTTGTCCGGCTGCCGTTTGAGCTATCCGTCACATCGCTGCGCCGGTCCGATGGCTCGGAAAACTGCGAATGGCAAGAAGACATCCGGTAACACACAAAAGTGAAAAACGGATTTATCGATTTATCGGTGGTGAATGTCGCGTATTTGACCGTAAAAATTGGGTCGCAGTTTTATTTCAACCGGTTCGTGGTTAACAATCAATGTCAGAATTTTATTGTTTGCAAGATTAATTCGTCGAGTTTTGATTCGACCTGTACAAATATATGTGGGATAGATAAAATTTTCGTTTAATTTAAGATTGAGTTTATATGTAGAGAAGGTTTTCAGTGGTTTATTGAATATATGGAAATGAATTTAAATTGCATTAATAAAATCATAGCGTCAGTATTTTAGACGCATTAAATTTCATTTTTTTTTATTAACTTTTTCCCAATATAAACTCCAAGCCTGTTTTTTACTCATTATAATTCTTGTTTACAATCAAGCGATCTTCCCTACATTTGAGTTATATATTTTATCAAGTAAAACAGTAGGTATAGATACGATCAAGCCCACGGCGGCATTGCTACGACTTGTTGGACAATCGATTGGGTACACGCAGGTGAAGTTTATTAACACCGAGGCCGCTATCAGAGGAGTCAACTGGTGTTGGATGGGATCTGTTGTGTAATCTTCCGAGAATACTCAGTTTCTATTATATTAAGATACTAGTTAGCAACGTAAACACATATAAATATCAGGGCTTAAATAATTTGTTTTTTTAATGTTTGCTATTATTAATTGTATAACTTTCAGGACGGACGTTGCATTGGCCAGTTCACCAAAAGTTAGTTAGGTAGCTAGACTTTATTTTTTAAAGTGGCGAAGTCACCCGTAGATAACTCGGATGGAATATGTCGGACTCCTCTCGACTAAAACCACTACGGGTGTTCGTCCTCATCACCTCTGGCAGGGAAAATAGCTAGTCTGCCTTAACTTCAGTCCATCAGCATCTAATTGTACTTTAATTTTACTTTTTTTGTTTTAAATGGTAATAGCCGAGAAACGACCAGACGAGCCACCTGATGGTAAGTGGTCGCCGTGGCCCATGGACATCTGCATGACCAAAGGTATTACTGATGCGTTGTCGGCCAGGAAATGAGAAGGTGAGAAAGAAAGAACTGGCTCCCAGCCGGAACACGACGAGTCGTTTGGCGACTGACTCAAGCAGGAGGGTGGTTGCTAGCCAGGTGAGCTTCACGGAAAGATAATAATAAGATACCAATAGTTATATCAACGACTTCATAATCATACTCATAATATAATCTTTACCCAAAGCCCTACCACCAAGCAGGCTGACTTCTGTCGCCTCTTAGGATACCTTTTCTGCAGCATGGGATCGAGGAGAGTATTCTAGGCCGCCCCCGTACGGCGAAAATTTTACTTGTCATGTTGCTACATAGATGTCATGCTGAATCCCAGTTGATAATGATCCTCTCTGCCAAGCAAGGAGTCCTGGGTTCAACTCTGGCCGGGGCAGACATTTATGTGATGGAAAGTATGTTCTCGGGGTCATGTGTAATGTCATACTTACGTACGTCCAAGCCATCTGCAACGAAGATAATCCTAGTGCGGGTGTGTGAGTGTATTTTATAACGTTATTTTTTTATTTTTATAGACAGTTTAGATATTGGAGTCTAATTTACATTTCGATGTAATGCGATATACTATCAGAGCATTAGTGATACGTTAAGCAACACAATGCTTGCTACTTACTACTTACATAAAAATCGAATTTACGTCACGATTTTCAATATCCAATACGATCTACTTTTAGAATAGGTGAGATAAAAAATATATGCTATGTTTGCTTGAATCCAAATACGTTGCGAATTTCCTTTTGAATAAGAACGGGTTACCAGCGAGCAATGAATGTCGAGCTGTCACGACGTCAATCAAACACTACGCGTGCTGTTGCCGAGTTGTGTACCTAAACAGGGAATTGTGTACATTGACAGGTTATTGACAGAACAACGTTCAGGTAAGGTAGATTCACGAAGTTTGAAGGTAAAGATTTTTAATATTAAAATTAGGCATTTAATTTGTTCATTTTCATAGATACGAGCGGGCAGGCCACCTAATTTTCAATTATCACTGCCACTCATGGGCGTTCGTTACACCAATGTCGACACAATGGCGGTCAAAATTTAAAAACTGACACTGCCATCTATATACGTAAAACATGGTTGATTCTAAAAGGTTTGTAGTAGCAAACCGGGAGGCTGAAAACCTTATTATCACGCATGAATACCGTCTGGACTAAACTAAGTATGTAAGGAGCCTAGTGTTGCAGCAAGAAGCACCATAAGGAATCAAATGAATCGCAAAAATAATAGTTTTTAAATATTTAATATTACTTTATTCTTATAATTATTTCTGTATATCAGTTGTTTTCGAGTAAGCGGTCGCAACCATGGTGCGTAGCAGGTACGTAATATATATTGCTGCGATTCTCTTCACGGTTTAACAAATGTACCTCTATTTTATTTAACATACGTAGCGGCAAAGGTATTCTGCCCAAGAGCACGAAGGAAGTATATGAATATTATACTCTGAGATAAATCACAGGGTTGTCACCTTTGAGGAATTTATTAAATATCGTTATTTACTTTTGTTCCTGGCCTAATTCTCTATTTTAATATATGTACACAGTTATCGTTTCTAATATATAATTTAGTAGAACTTTAAGTGACGGTCTGAGCGACTTGTCGACTGAAGACGGTTTTCCGCAAAATATTTATGAGTTTCTTGGAGATAAAATAATATAAAAATATAATGTAAGTAGTGAAATTCAACGACGGCGCTAACGGGTTAGGTCTATAGTAGGAACAAATATCTACCAATTTTGGAAACAATTCTGCAGTGACGATGGGCCGTTCCGTAAAACGTACATCTTAATGCACATGTTTTAAAGAAGGTGTAGCACTAAAATACACTATTGACACCACTAACGCTGAGCTCGATAGATTGATGAAATATATTTTATTTACTCATTTGTGTAAAATAAGATTAGAACCAGATCTGATTAGACGAGCTCATTTAGTTGATAATTTGAAACAATAACGTGTTACAGAGTGGCAGATTTTTTACAGTTTCAAAGAAAATGCACTAAAACGAGGTCTACTCAATTCTGAAGCATCAACGTCATTAGACGTCAATTCTTTCTTAAAGAAGTTGCATTGTATACACTGACCATGCAAGACTAGAACAATACGTCTTCACGACTGTTTGGCACTTTTATATCACTCTTAAAAGCCAGATATTAAACATACACAGTATTGTAAAGCTAAAGATGCACATGAAACTAAGCAGAGAAAAATCATTATACTTTTAAAGCTTTAGTTTACAGAAGAGAACGATTATTCTTACTTGGTGTAAAATACATTTCCGTGGCACTTATCACGAGTGGTGATTTAGCTCTGTCATCCTGCAGTGACTAGCAGCCGCTCTAGGACCGCAAGGAGCTTCAGCCGCGTGACGCAATCTAAACTGTGACCCTCGTAGTGTTGTGTTAAGCTCCATACTGCCACAACCGAACGTCGTGGCAGTATTTGTGCAGCAATCTCAAGTCGGAAAATGCAAAGTGCAGGACGATGCAAAACATCTCGGACGCTTCGCGGCGTTATAAGATTTCCAATAAACATAAATCCGGGCAACGCTTATTGAAAAACTCGTGCGGTTCGCTTTGTATTCTTAGGAAATAAAACCTTTTTGAACAATGTGATACTCTATGTCGTTATTTTATTGAAGTTATACCAGATTTTTTGATCCATTTGAAGAATTGTTTCCTTTATTTACTTATCTGTGGCTTGTTCTCATGAATTGAACGTTTGTCGTAAGCAGGTTTTATATCAGGTCTACCTTTACTAGTAAAAAAAAGTAAAAAGCAAAACTAATATTTTTTTTCTTAGTTATGTAATCCATCTTTAAATACCACGAGAACTCTAACACTTATTCCTTTTTGCACAATGGGCTCTTGTGTTTCTTTATCCTTAGAAAATTATTTGGTACGCTCTAGTAAACCGCAGTATTTTATACGTGAAAATCCTAACACGAATTCTGTCGAATTTATTTACCTGGGATTTTTTTAAGGTATTGTGATATTATTTCTTGACAAGATACTACTTTCATGATTGAAATGTTAAAGGTCATCTCAAAATCGGTACTGTTCTTGTAGCTTTGTGTATCTTTCCAGGCATGCAGTCTCGATACCAGGTATCCGGTATGGACTCGGCCGCGGGCCCCGGCGCGAACGGTGCGGTCCTGCGTATCGAACCAGTGCGAGCTCAACGCGACGACGCCACTTACGAGTGCATGGCGGAGAACGGCGTCGGCGATGCCGTGACCGCCGTCGCCACGCTCACGGTCTTCGAAGGTGAGTCTTTAATTTATATATTCCTACGTATTACCGCTTCGCTTCGATACGCGGCGTAAATTCAAAGTAACTCGTAGTCCAGTCAATTTCAACACTTTCAAAACTGTATTGTTTGCTGATGACACCTCCTTACTTTTTAAGGTAGATAGGGGAAAACAATGTTTTGACGATGTAA
>DWPT01003807.1:0-13942 GCA_018251895.1 Agathymus mariae mariae
GATATTAACTCGAATCCCTAGTTCTTTCTTTTTTTCTTCAGAAAGCTTTCCACTAAGTAACTTCTTGACTCTCTGATTTTCTGTGGAAATAAACTCTTCTCCCTTTTCTAGAATCTTCTCCATTATTGTTTTGTAGATTTTACCTGATGAAGCATCCTGTAATATGAAATACATTGATTTTTTTTTCAAATGTTATTACACTGTATTTCCGAGATATATGGTAGAAATTATTATTTGACACAAGATTTGAACTGGAAACACACAGACATACTATTAACCTGATTGAGTTACAATTTATAAGTCTAACTATGCTAATTACAAATATTATACCTTTGCAGCCATGGTTTTCAAAGCTTGTTCAACATCCTTCTGTATAATCTGCCTATCTTTTTTCTCGGCTTTCATAAACTTGATTGCGAGTAGATCAAGTTCCTTCACGCACCCCGGGAGACTCAAGTATACGCCGCTTTTTTCACGAACAAAACGCCTCAGGGTGTCGCTTGTAAAGCCTTGCGAATCGTCAAATGGTATGGGATCTGATTGTCCCTTGATAAACAATTTAACCACGGGAAAGTTACCCTTCGTAGCACCATATTTCTTTGCGAGAGCCTCATTCTCCTTTTCACCATAGTCTTTCACACCGACTTCAGCAACTAAAAGATCATCTATATCTTGCGAATCTTTAGCAAGCGCCACGAAAGCGTCATGCTTATCGCCGTAAGGGTAAGCGACGTCGAATTTCACAAGTGATGCCTTAAATTTGTTTATTACTTTATTAAATGAAAATTCATCTAATTCTACTGATCCGCTTCCAGCTAATGTTTTATCTAGAATTGAAAATAAAATGCACAAAATTGTTGATAAGATCGACGACATTTTTAAAACACGCATTGCTCGAACGTGATCAAGTTACAATAATTTATTTAAATAAAACGTGTACACTTCTCGAACTCTTAAACGTTTTTATTACTTTTTAACCGCAACAGAAACTGTACTTGCCATTTATTTAAGGCTATTTGACATTTACAGTGACAGCCGGATGGGCCGATACAATTCTGCTCCGTACTGTAATAGTAGTTAAAGAAGTACTGTTGTACAAATCGTATAGTTATATTTTATTACTGTTAACTTTGATTATTTTTTCCTGTGTAAACTATTTCATAAAATGATATTAAATTCAAGCATAATGAGAACTAAGCCGCCACTTTATAATTTTTAATTGTAACAATTTCTCAGGCGTCTATATAAAGCGTGCGTAAAACGGAAAGCAATGTAGATTTTTTCCCGGACAAAACCGATCACTTTTCGTGGTTTGTTGCTATTGGCTGAAGTGGAATTGAAAAGTACGACGACACTAACATGATAATAGTAACTTAAAGTTCTTCGACCTTTTTATCTAAATTATCAAAGTCGAGCTAATATCACGCTGGTTTATATCTTATCCATTATTTTAAATTTATTGATTGATTAACTAAAATTTCAACCGTAGATTCTAAAATAGGGGATGAAATTTTGTATTGAGATATGTTCAAATCTTTATTGATTTTCATAAAATATTGCGCAAGTACTGCTCGATGGATATTATGTTATAAGGCATTTTTCAATTACTAATCCCCACAGGGTGTGAAAATGGGTAGGTAAATGAGCAAAAAAGTTTTCAAAATGTAGGTTCTTTTTATAATGTAAACGTACATGAGATTATTTTTCGAAATTTCACTCACAGTATAAATATATGACAAGTATTTTTTTTTTGCAAGTCCGCCTGCTTAGGATGTTAATAGTGAAAATTGGTACTTAAGTTTTCGGTTAAATATAAATAAACATTTATTTTAGGGTTATCAGTTATTTCACCTTTGAGATAAAATTAGGGGAAGTTTGCAAGGCGAACAGTTTACTCTGAAGCTGCTTGGTGTAGTTCGTTGCACTATTATATTCATTCTCAATTACAGGGCTCTCCCTGTTCTCCCTGAGTCTCTACTCGTGACTTGTAGTAGATGTTAAAATTTTGAAGTTTCAATATTATCGACGTCCTGGTTTAGTATTTAGCAGATAAAGAATAGCGTATAACGTATAGTAGATAGCTATTTATATACAAATATTGTACCAATAGGAGCATGAGTTATGATTTGAAATAAACTCCATTTATGGGTAAAAATAAACAGAGCGGGTACTTAGATAAGCGGTCATAAAACTGTAGTAGGTACCCAGTTTTACTGATCTGTAGGTATACAAGAAAATTGCAATGTATTACTAGAGAGTAAACGTAGCGATACATAAAAATGGCAGTGATTTTGAAATTCAAATATTATATTGTTTTAATTTTTTTACATCTTGTAAATAGTACAAGGAGCACGTTAACACTTGCTGGTTAGTTGTATTGATATTCTTTTATATATTATATATATATTTATTCACTTTATCTTGGCAATAAATAAAAAGTTATTCAATAGGAAATGGTCACTTTTCGTTTTGATACAGCCTTCTATAATATCTAATAATAAGCGCATTGTTTCCCTGAGAAATTTCGGCATTGTTTGCTGTAGAGATTTCCTGATAGCCTCAATGTTGGCGTGTTGTTTAATACATGACCTCTAAAACTCACCATGGACCTGGACTTTATACCTGGACTAGACAAGGATTACTTTTCAAGCTATAAGCATACACTTTGCTTCGCTTGTTGTGGTGCTCTTCAGTTGTGAAATTTTTTATATAAGTAAAAAGGATATTTTTATTCTCTTCAACCTCGTATTGGGGCAACGAGTGTTTTAACAATCCACTCTATTTAAGTGTAGAGATTGATTTGGGGCATAGGCGGTATATTGCCACCAAGCTTAGGTCTTTATCAATGAGTCGCTATATAGTCCTAGCAAAAATCATTATTTCTCGGGAGAAATGATATTGTTTCTTTGTAGGGTTTCGGTGAATCATGCACCAATGTTAAAAGCATTGACACTTTTAAATTCAAAATCGTTTAGGTATTTTGTAAATATACTTAGGTACACATCAATTTTTTTTTTCTACTACCGTGCTGGAATGGTAATTCAACATTGAGGAAAAAAGACGGCGAAATAAACTCCTCAGCACATATTTAAATCAATCGTTTACCTACAAGTTGTGCTTTAACAAGTACCTTAAAAGTTCTAATAGGTAAATTACGTATAACTTTGGAATCGTAGTGTAAAAACAACCACCGCGCCCCATAAAATAATGCTAAACCTTTTGAAGGTGATATGAAGACGTAACTTGATGATTTATTGAGCCCAGCAATCTTCAAAAAGATAAATCTTTCTCACTACGAGCACTACGTGTAGCTAAAGACCCCAGGACGGGTAGAGCCCAATACCACGTTTAAACTACTTTATGAACATACCTAAAACCTTAAATATAAATAAATAAAATATGTAATTTACATTAGGATTATAAAAATATGTCAAAATAAATGATAGATGTTACAAATGCCTAGGCTTGCTGGTTTAGGCATAATGCCTCTACGTCTAAGGATCCACAAGATTAAGTTCATGGCAATCGGTATTTTATTTAGAAAATTAATGAGTGTTCCAGACCTCGCCTTAAACGGTTTAGTTACCCAGGTTAGCGCACACCGTTACAGACGGTACTAACTAGATAGCATAAGTACTGAATTCAGGGTTGTTCATGAGTTATTGCGACGAGTTAAGCCCCATTTACGTGGTATTCTGTATAACATACGGGCGCCGCTGTCTGTCTGAAGGGGCGCCGCGGCGCTTTCTGAGACAGCTAAGAGCATCGTCTTGGACCATCATGGTACAACATTGATATGACAGAAGCGGCCAGTCAGCGCGGTGGCGGCGCTTAGTTTCACAACAGAGATGTGCTACAGGCATAAAAACAATGAGTGTTATTCTGCCGTCATAAGAAGAAAGGCCGTAACTAATACTATACTGTAAGCTATACCTACTTATAAAATAGCTTGTTAGAATATGAAAAAACTTTCTTGTTACGACGGCAAAGTTAATAGTTATACCCGCTGGGGCCTAGGGTTTCATTGCACACGGGCGCTACACGAGCTAGAGCCGCCCCTGTGTATAGCTATAAGTCATAATTGTTTGATTATTTATTTTTACATCATAAATAAAATGTAAGAAAAAAGTTTTATTTCAAAGGTAAGGTTGTCAATTCGCGGAGCGAAAATGTAAGTCACGCTGAAGAAAATATGGCACTGTATTGGCCTAAGGGTATAGTCACATATTATTTGGATACTCTTTCATACGGTGAGTCTTTAATGGAACTCTTACGCATCCGTTGATAGTTTGAAATTTACAACATCGGGTAGGCGAAATCGCCTAGATCATTTTTATTTACATTATTTCGTGCGTTTTATGAGTACAAACTGCACATTGCCTGAACTGAGAGCAATGCAAGGATTTTCTGGTGTGAGAGACAGGTATAACCTGTGCTATATTACACGATTTCCAATTTAATTGTAATAAACTCAAACATTAAAGGCGTATTTATAAGGACCGTGTAGCCCAGTAGGTAATTGGTGATCGCGGCTTCGATTTCCGTCCAAGGCAGATATTTTGTCATGTAAATGGTTGTTCTCGGGTCATAGGATAATTATTATAGGATATTATAGGATAATATTAAACATTTGCGATGTTATTATTTCCACCACCTCAAGTATGATAACATTAATCAAGGGACATATCATAACGTTTTATAGTTATCCGGCTATTCAGAATTATGGAGAAGGAACTATGATGACGAAGTTGGTCCAATTATATTTTTGTGGTGAATATTTTGCATTGCGGCAAAGTGGGCAAAATTAATAAATCCCCATCTTTCTCCTCTTACTCGGACAAAAAATAATTGCAATCAATAATAAGTTTTCAAACAAATTTGATTCATGAAAAGCTGTTTGAAGTCAATTAAAAATAAAAGACATGGGTATTTCATTATTATTAACAATTATTTTACGTAATCTTGTTATATCATAGATCATTACCTAGCTCAGAAAGTCCGTATGGCCATGAATGTACTGGAGGCTGTATCGTGTATCAGGTTCGAGCCCACATTAATCAAGCCAGCTGGAAATATTACCTGGATCAATTTCACCAATCCTCAAGGAGAGCGGAATTGTATACACGAGCCAAAATTCAAAAATGATGGCGAAATTGTAACTATATTTTATATTTTTATTGACTAAGCAGTTGCTGACTCTACTTAGAGTACTTTCTGAGTTACGTCACAAGCAGAAATATAAAGAAGAGTTGACAGTTATGTCTTTTATTATTGAAAGAAGTACAAAAAAAAAAAGATGCAATTGATATGTCCAGTTTAAAACGTGTTTCCTTAGTTCATGATCTTGCGAAACGAACATTACGAGTTGACCAGTGACTAAAGCTATTTTGGGGGTCTACTGGACAGTGTATATTTTGTAGAGTTTGACGAAATTCGGACATTACTTTCTCATGATAAAGTATATAATCAGATACAGGAGTAGTAGTATCGATAGTATTTAATGAATCACTTTATTTCCAGATCCTTGTGTTGGGTTTCGACTGTTTGAAAGAACATGAAATCCTACACACGTCGTTACATGCAATTGGGTTCAAGGACGAGGTAACACATCCTCAACGAGATCAGTACATTCGAGTAATGTGGGACAACATCCAGCCTGGTAAGTTCAAGATGTCCACATCTATTGAATTAGAAGGATACGAAAAGTTCTTCGATTACTTCAGCATTTGTACGGAGATTGGCGTCAAAATGGAAAGAGTTGAATCTGACTTAACCAACCATCTTTGAAAAAAAAGTTAGTATCATAGTAATTTTCGTTAAAGAAGATAGTTTTAGTAAGTTTTGTATTTGACGTGTTTTATGGGTTTTAAAGTTGATTAGGATTATTTTGAATTTAACCGTTTACTTTATTTATATGGACCAAATTTCAAAATTGTTAATTACGAGTAATATTATTTATTCTAATTAAATTTAACTTTCAACATCGATTTCTTAATTTGCTTCTCCATTCTAGTGATAAATAAATCATTTATCAGTATAGAAAACAATTATTAGAAAGATATTTATATATAATCACTAATTTGAACCATATTTTTAGAATACAGATATTTATATCGTATACGATCCAGCGGCAAATTAACTTCTCAATTGCCTGTTGAGTTTGATCCTATAAGTATCATGCATTTCCACGATCGAGCCTTCAGTTTGAATGGGCACGCTACCGTAATGTCATTGGTATAAACTTTCAATATTTTAAATGCATACTTATATTTATTATTCTAGATAATGATGATGTTTACTTCTGAACCTGCCCTACTAATTATTTAAAACTTGTACCAATAATGGAATTGTAACGGGGCCGAATCTATACATTAAATATTTTTGCATTCTTTTCTGTCTGTCTGTAAGTAAGTCTGCCTGTCTGACTACGTATCCCATTAAACCAATGAACAGATTTAAATGATACTTGGCATTTTAGTAACTTATATTATTCGTTATAATCTAGGATATTTTTGATATATTATATGATAAAAGTATATAAAATATTGATTGCTCTGTTACAGCTATTGTAATAATTTAATGTTTATAATTTACTGACAACCTATTCCTAAAACAATGCGCGAGTTATTTCTAAACTTAAAGCGTAAGTTATCTGAAGCAAAACGAGGGCTAGCGATAACTCTACATCTAATAGTATAATGCGCTTTGACAAATTTAAACAATTTGATTTATCATAAACCAATTTACATACTTTTATGGGTGTACGTGATATTTTAGAAATAACCGTTTTTTTTGTTAGCGTTACAATAAGTGTCCTATGATGTCCCAATCCTTGGCACAGTTAACTTTTGTATCAAATTTTACTAATTATCGTTCAGCCGTTTGAATGCAATTGAAGGGTCTAAATTTAGACCAATACACTTTATATTTACAGCAATATAAAACACCCATAGTGTATGAAATAGCTGTTCAACTAGCACAATTCAAAATATAGTTATGAGCAAAAAAAAATGCATATACCTAATTAATGATTACCATTAACAGGTACCGGGATTGTTAATCAGTCCATCAGGTGACTTATCTCAACTAGATAAAATGAGGTTACGCCTTTTATTTGACCATGAGTGCAACAAGAGAAAGGTTGGAGATATAATAGATACGTGTAAAATATTGTTAAGAAATAACAACAAGCCAAAAGATTCAAAAAGTGTATCTGATTTAAAATTGAAAGAAAAACAGCGAGATTTAGGCCAAGAAAATAAAGTTGACGAAATAGATAAAGCTGATGAAATTGAGAAAACCGAAGAAGTAGGTGAAGTCACTGAAGTAGATAAATCAGATAAAGACAATCAAATTGATGAAACTCATGATGTGGAAGGCCAAAATCAGACAGAATTGAAAGAAACTGGGAATGATTCTGATTCAAATGAACACCGGCCCGATACTGTGTTAAATATAAAAATACCAGTCAAGGTGTTAGACCCAAAAGATATGATCGAAGAATCGCTTGGAAGTCATTCTGATTTAAATTAACACTCACGTAATACCGTGTTAAATAGATACATCCGAGTACCAATCAATTTGTTAGGCTATAAAGGTGAGAAGATAAAAACTTCTAAATGAATTTCCGTATAGTATTATAAAGCCGCACAGAAATCTGATTATGACAATAGGGAATGAAATTGCGTGTATTAAGTATACAATAAAGTTTTAACTTGATATTACATATATAATATATGCATTAAGTTTACGGTAATTTTAATCACAGAATTTTACAAAGTGATACGAAAAATAAATGCTATTTAAAATATTTATTTTCAAAATATAAATATATATGTTGTGATGCTTATTTTGTGTTTTATTCTTGAGTATGTAGTCTCCGTAGCGCACACTGCTCAAAATAAATAAGATTCAATTTATTGACATCGGTGGAACTCAGTCCTTGCCAGTGACCCATGGCCCAGCCGTCATTCTGAAAATGTTACAATTGTATATAATTATATACGTATTAACACTATTGATAAAAATACATAGTGAAGAAGAAACTAATATATTAAATTAAATACATGAAATAGTTATTTGATTTTGAATAACTATTCAATAATTATTTAGTTTTAGACAAAATATGAGATAAATTTTGTATATATATACATACATATATATAGAAAAAATGTTATGTGTAAAAACTGAGCATAGATAAAATGAAGACCTCTTGCCTATTTTATTTTGTTAAGATGAGGCATAGACGAGGTCAATATTTACGCAAAATAATATCTGTTTTTAACATGTAATGTTCATCTGGCGTTAATTGACTGCTGCAGTTTATTTACATCTATTAAATAGATGAATACTAGTCAACAAGAATAACATGGATATTTAATTCAACCATATTCTTTGAAAGGAAACATAAAGTTGCTTCACAGCAGAACTAAACGTTGGGTTACACTATACTTTAGCACATATTTACGCTATACGGTGACCAACCCATATAGGATACATAATGTTGGTGACACCATTCTTAATCTGAAGCCATGGGTAGTGCATCACACTCTGGTAGTCGTAGGGGAAGCCGACTGCTGCGGCAGGTGGATGTTTATTTTGCATCTCTTTCGTTATTTCTGAAATACAATACTAAAATTATACACTGAGTTATCCTCAAACAATATTATACTCGATTCGACCTGCGTACAGATTTCTCGTATGTGTATTCCAATGATGACGAAATGATTATTAGTTGAACTTGATACGTCCTTCGTCTTTTTATAAAATGTGCATTAAAGTTTTGTGAGTTGGTTAAAGCTTGCTATACGCTGAATTTAATGATGTCACTAGGTGACAGTGAAATTGTAATAACAACTTCATATATCCCTCTTAACCAAAAGATAATTCTCACCTGGTGTAAGATTTTCCCACAGAATGCGAAGATAGGAATCCCTGTCATGCATGTTATGTTGATGATCCAGACCTAGGATGTGCACGAACAGGTGCAGAAGGTCATTCACAGAATTGAAACAATCTGTGTTTAATTTCAGTATCTGGAATAAAGTAATTAGAATCTGCTCTTCTTTTAGGTTAGTCAGCGATGAAGTATAATCGGATTTTGTTGAGGTATCGCATTGGAACTGGAACGTGTCTGTCTACTTTAATAATATTGAGTATTTTCAAAAGTCTAATTAGTAAACATTGACGAAATATGATCAAGAAATAAACGTGAAAAGGTTATCTATTGTTATAGGCCTTTTTACGCTCGCAAAAGGTTTGCACAATTTTACATTTTGAAGCTTGTATATTAGGTAGTATACTGTCTTGAGGTACTTCAAAGTGTCGCATACTGTAAACGTTCAGCAAATTATGCCATTACATAGACGTACTAACAATATATTATAGTTATTAGACAAAACCGATAGAGTCGACATTTTGTTAGTTAAACAGATGAAAAGGGTTTAAAATTTTAAATAAATACGAATATCTAAAGTTGTATCAGTTAACAAAATGAATCAAGTAATGCGTCACAAATTTAACATGGTCATTTATAGCAAAATACAACAATGAAATAACATTAACCCATGCAATAAATTCAACAAAAAATCATATAAAGAGTATAATATTGTACCAGATAGCCAGAGCCAGATAGCTAGAAATATAGCTACAGTTGATAACCTTGGTAATTTATTGATAATTCATTAATCAATTCAAATAATAATTCGCAACAAAAAACAAATAAACACAAAGGACAATGACCACATCCAATGTGCTTTGATATCACTTATTTTATTTAGCATGGTTTAATTGAATAAATATTTAGATAAAAGTTAAATTCCAACATTTTTATTTGTTATACTTGCAGTCGAGTCTTCACTCAATTCAGTGTTGTTGATAGAAGAAACTTACAAACAAAAATGTGTATTCTTCTAGCACACTATTAAATTTTTTATTATATTAGTGAATCCTTATGAGAAATTATTGTTGTAGAGAAAGAGAAGTTGTATTTAATATGAAGTGAAAGTACAACCAGTAAAACAGTTGTATATAGGATAGTGGAGTAGTACGTAACTAGTATTAAAATAAATCAGATTAAGTCTTGTAGGTGAATATCTATCCTTACTTGGTCCCCTTTAGGTCTCCCTGGCGGAGGACATTGACATCCTGGTTCTGGGGACCGCACCAAGGTCAATGTGCTTTCGGCATGTCGTCTACCAGCTGTTGAATTTACCTGAGCTTGCTTGTTTTGATGTTTCGATGCTGTAAAAAAATTTCATAATCTAAACCTCCATTTTACAAATTCTTGACGTAAAGTAATGTTTACACAGATTCTTGTCTATTTTAGTCTAGTTGGAATAATTTAAAGCTTGATATAAATAGATATAAACTTGACAGGGTCCTCGCAAACTACTATTAAATAAACTTATCTTTACTTAAATTAAAATTAAAATTCAAAATCATTTAATTTTGTAGGTATTCTGTAAATACACTTATGCACGTCATTTTTTGCTTCTACTACCGTTTCGGTAAGGTGCTTTAACATCGAGGAGAAGAAACGGCGAAAGAAACTCCTCAGCACATCTTTTTAACAACATAATAATAACGAAAGTTTAAGCCTGTGCGGAACGGGTTTCGACACTATTATTTCCAGGCGTCCTTGTCATTATCATATTCATCTATACTATACTATGCTTTGCCTATAAGCTGTGTTTTATTACAAATAAATAAACAATTACTACAATAAAAACTCGGCTGCGTTTACATAAAATATATGTTAGGTTTGATTAAGGGGGATTTCTTAATCAAATTAGTATTTTTGGAATATTTTGAATCTTACTTTCTTTGCATATTTCTTGATTTGATGTTCAATAAACAAATATGACGACGGATGACTGAATAATACAAAGATTCCAATTATAAGCGTGAGAAGTCAATTAAATTCATACCTTTTCGTCTACAAAAATACTACCACTGTATCTGCTATTTAAGTTGATTAGATGTATGCTTTGATGAGTACGCATCCTAGGGTAATAGAAGCGTTAGTTTGTAACGAATTAGGCAGCCCAGATCAGTCTTAGGAATAGTAGTAATTCATCTACCATCCAACTAAGTAACTAAATACAGTTTGGTATGACTTAAGACTATTGCAAACGTTAATTAAATGAGATTATCATAATTTCTATTGGAGGTCTGTTTGATACTTTAATTTCACAAACTGGTATAGCACTACCAGCAAATTGTGTATGCGTCGTTATTAAATGTCTGATATTTAGCCAGTGTTACTATATAACCTTTGAATAAATTTCCAAAAGTATACGTTGGTGTGAAAGAACTACTGATATTTTTCCTTGAATCTTTGCTAGTATCATTCTTTAAATCAATGTTTTTTCTAAGATCCATAAACTTTTCTTCACTTTCTTTTGTATTTTCGTTACCGGTCGAATATAAAACTAAATTATGTTTTATAGAATTATACTCTTTTTTTTCTTCATTTAGTTTTGTAGTATTTTTAGGTATAACATTTTCTTTTGCTGAATCTAAATTTTTATAAGTGCTATCGAGAACTTCTTCTTCGTCTGTTTCCTTTCTATTCGTGTCGGTGATTTGGTTTTTGCCTATACTCAATTGTGTATCTTGATCGTTGCTGTCCTTTTTGAGATTTTCTTCAATGTCATATATTGAGATATCTCGAAATTCAATACAAGTTTCTTTTTCAATATGTCGAATAACTGCATTTAGGTTTTCACGTTCTTCAGTAGCTAAAAATTTTAAAATATTCATTGTATATGTTTTCTCATTAATGAAATTACCTTTAGATTGAACTTGAGCCTCCTACTTACAAAACTCCATTTTGTCTCTGATCCTGTAGTTTATAATTCCGTAAGGCCATATTCTGTCTTTGAAATAATTTTCTATTTCACTTCGAGTTACATTATTTGTTACTTCTTTTTTTAATTTAACTACGCTGGGACATGTTTTTAAGAGATATTCCTTGTTACGTTCCATACATTGAGTAGAATAAATCGATGTAACTTTTGCGATGTCATTATCACTGAGGCCTTCACGTTGACCGATTTTGACTCCAGACTAATAAAAAATATTGTATTGGACAAATACATAATTAATTTCAACACAAAAATAAGTTATACAACATTTACCTCGACTAGTAAAGTTACTTGGCCATTTTTGGAGAATGCTCGAGGAGGATAATGTAACACGCTGGAATAATCATAAGGAAGGCTAGACAAGGGATCAACTGTTCGGATTTCAAAATATTTCTTATAACCTGTGAAATACATATAAAAATTTCTTATAGTAATACATGAAACAATAAGTACGATGCATCTCTTTATTAAACACACCGAAACGATGTCAATGGAAACATGAGGTAAAATATACATTGGGAAGAACCACTAGTGCAGTCAGTACTCTGTGCAGTACATTACTGTATAGTGAAGTACTTCTAAATGTGAACTTGAATATTGCATAGCATTATTATATATGATGAATTTTACCAGGTTTAATATTGTCCCACAACACAGTGATATATTGATCTCTGTCAGGTCGGGTGTGTTCGTGCGAGAATCCCAGGATATGCATTACCTCATGTAATATTTCCCCAAGCGATAAGCAGTGATAACCAAAAACTACCATCTGAAAAAAATCAACGTACAAACAATAAGCAGATTGATTGTTTTCTACAACTAGCGTTCGCCTAGTGGTCAAAATTCGACCATATCGCTACCACATAACGTTCTGTGTTCCATTTTTTTTATTGATAAGAAGTTCGTGTACAGCTACCAAATGGAAAAAAAGAAGGAAAGCCGGTCTCTAAACACGGGAGAATAAGGAACTGATCTGTCTTTCTTTGCCTATTTATATGAAGATTAAATTCCATCTATTGCAGTATATATATTAACTGTATGGTTGTGTTCATATTCAAGCTCAAAGAGGACTTCTGAAAACTGCAATGTACTTCACATTCACACTTCCAGGCATTCACAGTTTGTATTATCTAATATTAACTTTCTACCAGTATCATGAGCGGTTGTTTTCTTTCGTGTATAATATTTTTAAGATTTTGGCATGTTATAAGTATCTTAGCGTCGATGGGATTCCTTATGAGATTCAGCTTATCACATACATCATTATTTTAATGATAAAGTTCTTAAAAGCCTGATTACAATGTTTAGCAAGAGACACTTAACATCACCTGTTTAACAGTTTATTTTATTAATTATTGAACTTAATCGTCTAATATCATCACATCATAGAGACGAGTCCTAAGGCTCCATAGAAAGTCCACTGGACACAGTTAATTAAAGGTTTCGATTATATACCTGAACTCCTCGATTAGTTTTGCGTTCATTGCTGTGTACACACTGACGTATACCGGATGGATTAGTGATGTACAGCCACTCAACCTTCTGCAGAGATTCCATGTCCGTGGGTCTCTCGCGAAGGCGCTGCAATCTGATGCAGGTCGCCTTTTCGAAGTAGTCGAATGCTCTTATTATGATATCTGACAGATACGTATCTACAATTGAGAGAAGAACATGTTTCAAACTTGTGTAAAACATATTTGTTTAATATGGAATTATTACATTTCTTTTACAATTATCTTGATGATATAAGTGTTAAATCATAATAAACTATTAGGCTTAAATTATGTATAGTAAGTAGGGATGTTATGGATATGACATTTCGGATCCGGATAACGATACGGATATATGAATAATTTTTTACCGGTTTCGGTTACGGTTATGGACATGACATTATTTCGGATTATCCGATTGTTTCGGATATATTCGGTCACGGATATTAGACTATTTACAATTTGAAAAAAATATATAATGTATTATTTACAAAGTTTCACTTTGTTTTAGATTTTATTTGGTATTATAATTACAGACAAACAGATTAAATAATAAATCCTGTTTTAAATGAGAACGACGCGGCT
>DWPT01003808.1:0-13942 GCA_018251895.1 Agathymus mariae mariae
ATTAACCAGTTTATATAAAAATACTATGTCGTGCATATGCCTACGATCACTTAACGGACTCATTTTAAAGTGTTTGAGTCTGTCGTTGTATGAGTGTACTTTTTGCATAAGTTTTTGGAGTAACAGATGCCACAAGAAACTCTTCTGCACACTCAAGTCTGCTACTGAAGACATCATAACACGGATTCCAAGCTGCGATATTCTAAGCCACTGCGGACACGCGAGTTAAAAAGTGATATCTTCGTCTTTTCAAAATTTGAAATGTTGGCTATTACGAAGAACAAAGCCAAGGTTCTTGATTGGTTTAGAAACGACATGTTCAATATGAAGTTGAAACTTATTTAAGTAATGAACACAAGGTGTCCTGTGATGTGTGATTGCCCACATTTTGCCTTAAAACTGTTATAAGCTGTACGATTTACATGCAAACATTGAAACAACAACAGTGTATGTCTCGCTGGTTATTGAACAATTACCCTGCTCTATGACGTTCGTCAAAATATAAATTAAAACAAGACAGATCCAAGACGAAGCCGCCGCACAGAACATTTGACGTCGTTCGTCGGTGTGTGTGCACCGGTCGGCGACATCTCGATATAGATTGAAAAAACGTGTCACCAACGAATGCGGGAGACCACGTCGGATCCACCGCGTTGAGTGATTATTTTGAGAGCGGTCAAGGACAAAGCGTCACCCTCGTGTTGTCCTCGGCAGGTGTCACGATGTTCTGTTTCGCTTACAAGTGTTGGGACGAGAGAATGTCGCTGCAGTGTCTTTTTACGTAACGATGTTAGGTAGATGTGAGCAGTAGGAAATATATATATCTGAGATGTATGATTAAATTTGACTACATCGCCAGTTATTTTTTTTTAGCATAATATAATAGATATGGTTTTGAGCAGAGATTTTATGGAGCTCCGTAACCGTAACCGAAACTATCGGATGTTCGAAAGAAAATATATCCGAAACTGTAATTGAATCCGATGGAAAAGTTTCGGATAACTTCGGGTAGGGAATTTGAATAAATCACGTTATGTCTTATTCACGTTTTTACTACAGCTATACTACTATATAAATTTGTAGCGTCTGTCTGTTTGTACATTTCATTTTTTTTATTTCATTTTATATCTCATTGACCATATGTATAGCTATGTTGAACTTATTGATTTGTTTGTCTGTTAGTATGTCCTGCTATGACTCAAGATCGGCTAGATCTATCTTAATGTAAAATTGGTACGTAGTGAGAACTCGTGATTGTGCAGATGGTGAGCTATATAAAATATCAGTAAATTTGTTGGTGTTTAATCAAGGGGAAAAACATAAAATTTTGAATAATGACGCATGTATGATTAATTATTCAACCCGAACGGGTTGTTATTATTGATAGTAATACCTAAAAATAAATTTCAAGTCTTGTAAATACATATTTTTTCTAAGTGTAAGCCACCTAATATAATATATATATAAAATATAATATAATAATATCCGTAACCGAAATTATCCGAAACAATCGGATAATCCGAAATAATTTCATATCCGAAACCGTAACCGAAACTGGTGAAATATTATTCATATATCCGAATCCACATCCAGATTCGAAATTTCATGTCCGTATAATCCCTAGCTTTGAGTACATAAATACGTTTAAGACGCTCAAAAGTTGCATGGCTACTGCAAACGCACAACAGACAAAACTTTAGAAGTTGACACAACATAGACACTTGTATACATACATACAACATACAAGTTCGGGCAATAAATAAATAACGTGCTTACGACTCCGAGGAAATTGTTTGCGATTTGTAATTAGCATCCGCTCACGTAAACTGCGTGTAGCTGAAGCTTATCGCGGGCGCGTTACTCGCATGGTTTTATCTCGAGCCAACGATACCATCGTAGTACCTACGTTTGAAGCGACGGTGATTTTAACTAGTATTTGTATCCAATCAACTTACATTCAACCAGATCACCAGACACGGTGTTATCTGTTTTGTTATGATTATGATTGACATGTTAAATACCTAGTTATGTTTATTAGCGTCAAATTCAATGCGATTCCAAGTTCAGTGAACTTGTACTCTTTCTACCGTTAAAGATAATTTTGTAGCCATATACGAATACCTTCAGCGATTAACTCCTTAAGATTTCATACGTACATATCTATACTAGCGAATATCCGATTTTGTAGACTTCAAAATTTGAAACCTTTATCTTGGTTGTATCTAACCTGCAAGATCTCATGAGCCTGACGAAACCCGTAATCCTTAGCCCTTTTCGAGATCTTCGCTTGAGATTACACCTTCCCTGGAATCCCTATTCCGATAGTTATACTCCCTATATTTCCTTACTACTCTTGGATAGAATCAAGGGTGAAAACTATTTTAATCTGACTAAAGTATTAACTGAACAATAGTCAAAAAAGTTACAATTTTAAACAAATACCTCTTTACTGTCCGGTTCGTTGGTTTTCACGGCTTCCTCTCGTGTACACGGATTATGTACTGTTTCAGAAGCTCTTAGTTCCAATATCCATTTCTAAGTAAGGATTTAAAGTACTTTATATATATATTATTTCTATTCACACTACATAAAAACATTTAAAAACTCAACGTGTTAAGTTAGTGATATTTTTATTGGTAACATTTAGCTGTTGTATTAGCAGGAGTGAAAATTATAATTTTTGAAGTTGGTGACTTTTAAAATTCATTCTATTTGTATTTCCGGAAGAGCAGGCGGCAAGAAATTCCCAAGGGAAGTCCAATTTAATCATAATCAGTCTTATACTTGACATTATGTCGTATGTGATATCCTTTCGTTGTAAAAATACTTTTGATATGAGCTTTACAACATGCCAGATGGGTCAAATCTGACGAAATTTCGTTATGTACAACATCGCCAAAAATACATTGTGACAGATGTGTAATGTATGAGTGTTCGCGCCGGTCGCTTTTATGAACGGCAGGCTACTCCTCAGGCCACATGTGCCTCTGTGCTGGTCGACGAAGTCTATGGGTTACAATGGTTTCGTAATGCTTTATGCCCTGCTCGGCCGTTAGATTGCCTGTATATGCATATTTGACGTAGTTTAAGTGACACTCATACATAATATACAATGTCGGAGGCCTACGCGGGTGACATGTGTACGTAAGAATGATAATTCTTTCAATATTTAATTTAACATGATGCTATATCGTGTTCAAACATCGAACTGGTCGGTAACCGGAATTCTGTGCATGACTAACAAAAACTTCAAGAAACTACTAGAATGATTCGAATTTTTAAAATGTGATTTAAAACGGTTCGTTCTAGTTCAAATTAAGATAATAATAGTAATTTTAAACCTTAGCTAAATATCATGTGACAATTGCACGTTGAACTGTATCTCGGCACGTCAATCTTTTTGTTTTACGTAGCATTAATCAAACGTTCGAGCTATGCCGATCGGAATCCAATCACGAGTGGCAGCATTGTTGCTTGTCTGTCATTCGACCGTAGAAAGCGTAGATAATGAATAACACTAGCCGTTCGTTGTAAAGAAACTTTTGCCGCCGATTAAATATTATATGCGCGTACACCCGACGCACACAGGCGTAGGCGAGTCGAGTGACCTTCGCGACTGGCTGGCAACAGCGTAGTACGATCCACACGTATATATAGTACGAATAACAAAGTAGTTTCTGCTTAGCTCGATGACCCGATCCGCCGGCAGCCATGCTTGTGACGCATCGCTTGCTTCCGTGCACAGAACGACTTAAGTATGTATCTCGACCGTGTAAAATCAACCTTGTACGTTAATGCAGAGAGCATCTTTTTCGTCGAGTGTCGAATGTTAATATGATGTTCGGTTGTGAATGTGTGAGTGGAAAGCGTACGTATTTATTTTTGTACGCGTACAAGTGCACCGTTTCGAAAACTGTTCGAAACAGACGGTGCGTTTCGTGCAGCGTTTCATTTGGCACTCTATAGTGGCCGGCTAGCGATGCTTTTCAACTGTGCGAGTAGATACGAGCCCAGGCTTCGTTTCGTAAGAAATATTCAAGCGCACTTGAGTTATGTTGAGAAAAATAGACGCACTGTGTGAAATTTGCTTTTCTCAGTGATTCTCAGTTTATACAACTTACGAGTGAACTAGCTGTGTGGTCATGCTGTGTCTATAAATATAGAGGTGGACGAGTTGAGCGAATAGGTAAAATACGTTTTAATAGGATATTAAAATATTTTTGTATTTTTACGAGCATAATGGATTTTCCTTAGGATTTTGATATTATCTTTCATATTGATAAAGACAAAGACAAAGAAACATGAAGCTATTTAGTTTTCGACCTATCTTGATTATCTTTTTACATGTTTTGAAATATTTTTTTGGTTTATATAGCTCAACTATGTGTGTGTGTCTGTGAATGAGTGTGTGTATTCTAGTACGATGGATTCTGATTCAATTCAAATAAGCGAATTTGGCTAGAATCGCTACAAACCGTTTCTGACTTATTTATCAGCGAAAACCGCGGCCCGCTTTAATATTCAGCTGGTTTTTTCTTCGTTTTAGGTCACTAACGGCGCTGCGCAAATGCACGTTACGGTATATAAATTTGCATTTGCTTTAGGCTTTTAGAGTGACGTGTTGCTAACTAAATATTTAAATAGAACCTTTTGGTTAGGAGTACAGCGATGGCGTTGTCGACCCTCTAGTCCGGTGATGAGGAGCTCTGCGCTAGGTTCCGGGTTCGATTCACATGAGACGTGCCGATTGAATATTGTTTTATTTATATATACATACATGCCAACTTTACCTGATAACCATTACACAACCACCTAGAGGTTGTGTACAACATATTAAATGGAATTGTTTCTCGAGTGAGCAGCGGCCGATGAGTAACTACAAAAATTTGCGCGTAAGAAATATAATCGTATACGTTGGTATATAATAAGTAGGTACTTACATGGATACATCCACTTATCGTTCACTTGTTTATAAAAAGAAAATGTATGTATTTTTATATATCAGTACTCACGTGTATCAGAAGATGAACAAATATCACAATTAAAGTTATACATTAAACCTTTTTTTTTTCTTATACAGTTGTTATAATTATCCATCGAGATTTAAATGATCAAAGTTCACATAAATAAATATGTCAAACGTGATTATATTTATAAAAATAACACATGACGAATAACCTTATCAGAAACATTGACATCTTACCGCCACGACGGCTTTTGTAACTAATATATTCTGTCTAAACTAAATGAATAATAATAATGAATCCTTATTTCAGACATGGCGTGTTCCATAAAGGTATTGATTATTGTCATTAATTTTAACGTAACCGTAGAACCCCTCGGGGGAACGTGCTGACTAGTTATTAGAACTTCATGAGAAAAATGTACGAATAGCAAATAAATCTATTACATCGTAAGGAAATCTGCACATCTGAGAATTCTCCATAAATCCATAATGTTCTCAAAAACGTGTGTAAAGTCTGCAAACCCGCCCTCGGCCAGCGTGGCGGACTATGGCCGAGACCAGCAGTGGGACAGCTATCTGATGTAACAATGATATTATTTTTCAGTTGGATCACCTTAGAAGGTTATTTCTAATGTCCCATTGTAAATCACCATTATAAAAATATTTTATATTGACGCGTTTACTCTACCCGATCGCCGGCTCCTTGGAAACTGATCATTATCCCCATCTAACAAATAATACAATAAACTGCTTAAGATTCGTCGCTGCGTGAACTTTTCGAATCGCACCATTGTAAGTTAAATTTTAATGAAAATGGCTTCAATTTCCATTAAAACTCACGTCAACATTTTAATGCTGCACACTCTAAATTTTGAATTTTGTCTGTAATGTAGGTTATTAGTTTTCTGGTCGCCATTACGCCGGTTTCGAAGGTTTTTTTTTTTAATTTTAAAGAACTTTAAAGAAACTGGCTACACGTATACAATTTAAAGTAAATGAAATATTCGAAAGTGATAAATGACAATTCCAATCAGCGTTACATATTTTCACAAAACAAACAAAAATCGGAGTTCTATTTGTTGTTATAACACAGACGAGTTTTACGACGATGTGATCACGTGGAATGCAGAATTTGCAACTGTCACCATTTTTATCATTTACATCTATCGTAACTCACATTCCTGTAGTACATTGATTGACTCTGCTTGTCGAGCGAGCGGTCTTAGGTTCCATTCCTGGCCGGAGCATAAATTAATGTGACAGATAAAAGTTGATCTCGAGCGTCCGCGTTTGTCACGTCTTCCGAAACACAGATAATCTTATTTTTATTTCGTTAAAGTTAACTGCTATTGTTTTCTATTCGTTGATAACGGACAGTGAAACATCACCCTAATCTCAGTCGTTACTGTATAAGGTGAAGAGCCGTGGGTGCGAACGCTGCGCGCGCGCGATGCCTTTCTCTCGCCAAACTAGATATACCCGTTTGGGTTTAGAAACGTGGGTAATGGCTTAATTACATTTGGTAATGTGTTTGGTAGTGTATAACTTGACTTCTTTAAGGTAATACTGGATTCATGAAATGACGATGGACAGCGCATCGTTATGAAGTGGCAGTTTTTCGACCTCCGTTGGTTATATAGATACAAAGTGCCGCTGACGATGGAGGGTGGACTCCGAACAAGATGACGTGACGCTAATCAGGAGATATACATTCAGACGTGGAGAGTAAATTATTTTAAAATGCAAAAGGATGGATAAATATCAATACTCATACACTCGTAACAGTGTGATTGAGTAGAATTTGTCCCGTCAAATTAGTCGTATACATTTGAAGATTGAAACGAACCGAACGCGAATAAAGAAAACATTAAAAATTAGTAAAAGATCGTATATTGCATTTCGTGTGTTTTTATACTATCACCAACGATACCTTTGATCTGCGTTTAGGTTTGAGTAAGAGGTGAACTTCAAAGCATAAACAAACCACTAAATGTAAAGAACAGAGGTTATAACATCGTAACTGGTAGGGTTGTCACAAATCTATATATATTATAAAAATATAACCGATCACTTTCTGTACATGAAAGATATATGAGAAATAATATTATTAGGGGCCTTTATTAACGCAATAGAACCCAAAATAATAGTTGTTGGAATTTTTGTCTGGTTGCCTGTGCGTTTGTTCGCGCAAATCCAGAGATGGCGTATCCGATTTTGTTATGGTTTTTACTAATGTATTACAGGAAGCGTCACTTCATATTTAAAGTTCGTTTCATTGCAATCCGTCCCTAAATAAAAAAGTTATAAATCAATATCAATTTCTAATTCATACAACGAGAAATACTCAGTCCTAAAACAATGTAGATATTTCTTAGCGTAATGCGTAGTTTTTCTGAAGCAAAGCGAGGGCAGTCTGCAAGTCACGAATAAAATTCGAATCGAATTTTTTTATTACAAATTAGCCTCCAACTTCTTCAAAAAGAGGCATTGTGCCTTATGGCTTTAAAAACTCGACCTACACATCAGAATCAGATATATAAGAATTGGATATTGAGTATCAGTAACTTTATTATAATGTTGTGATTGACAACCCTATTTCCAAAACCCGGAAACAAAGCGGTGATCGGGGCAGGCTGAGAGCGTGAGACGCCTTTGGTCTATTAATAGCATTAATCTGTTGCGGTACAGTGGCCAGTGGTTGTATATCTAGATGAGACTGTTTTAATTTCCTGCCGAATGAAGTGTAGATCTGGTTTTGGTATTTAGGTATCTGTTCTAGTAGCGACGAGAAAGCGAGGGCTATATTTAAATGAAAAATCACGTGAGATTATCAACCTTTTCAAGATACGTTTATTTATAAACACTCGAAGCGGGGAAGAGACTTTATACGTAGTATCGTTTATCAAATAATAAAAAATCTAATAATTTTATGGCTCTGAAATAACAATGATGTAAGTAAGAAAATAAAGTATACAAAAAATTATATCCATAATCAATGAGTGACGCTATCTATATCGAATCGGGTTTAATACAAATCACAATATGTAATAAAAATAAAGTACACAAAAAATGAGACACGTTACAGGCATAAATGCGCCTAACTCCCAACGTCTTTTAATTATAGCATAGCATAAAAACAGTGAAAAGTTCCATTGCGTCAAGCTAGCTAGATGACATATATTAAAGTGGCATAAATTTTAACCTTGAATTTTCATTAAGCTACATTAAATTTGATTAATTTCTGGTGAGCTTATTTATTGATTGTCATCGTTCGGACGGCAATATTTTTATAAGCTTGAAGACCGGACTAAATTTCGGACGGGCCACCTGTAGACGGGTGGTGACCATCGCATATTGACATGGACAACATTATTAGAAGTCGCCAATGCAGCGCCTGACCCTAGAACTCATAGCGATCTGGAAGCATGTAATGGACGATGACGGAATACGATTTACGTGCTTACATTGGCTCATCGCTTGGTATAGAACGATTGTCTTACGTCTGTCTTTTAGGCAATCTCAAACAATGGTGATCTAAATTAAGTTGACTGTTACACAACAATGGGGAGCATTCTTAACTTTATCAGGACGAATATACTACATGATGACAATGGATATAATTATTCAACATGACAAAAGGCATAAATTCTTAGAGATTATTCGCTGCAGCCAATTCGTATCGGAGATTATTTTAAAATTTATTTTGAAGAGGTAAACATAGGGTATATAGGAATATTGCATAGGATAGATACGGCACAACCCGTCCATCATCCACGCCAGTGTGCCGAGTGGCGCTAAGAACCTGTTTGTCGCTTTGTTTTAGTTTACTTTCAACCGTCCCGTTGGGAATTTTTGACATAAAAATGCGCTATTTTGATAACATACGTAACTGTTATATAGAATATGTTATTGTAAAAACTCATCAATGGTCTTGTCTATGTTATGCACATCAGTAAAAGTAAAATGAGGTAGTTTATTGACAGAAGGTCTCCATTTCTTATACATATAATCCTAAATATTGTCCTAGTCGTAAGCGCAATCAGATCAAGCGAGGCGAGGACGGTAGTTCAATGAGCGAATGCCAGTGGCAATATTTCACGGAAGTTTCCGCGCTTCAGAATGTTGACATGACATGTGACAGAGGTTTCTACCTCTGTCCTAAATAAAGTGACCTAGGAAGAAATTCTTCTCGTCCTACGTCATTTTATTTACTAATGTATATCCTGCCATACAGTGGACAGCTAATAAGTTCATACGTTCGGTTAAGTGCGGACACGGACACACATTCCAACTGCCTAATGTCCATTGCACTGGCGTGACCCATAATATATTCAAAATTATATATAAAAACGGAATAACGTCTGATTAAAATCAAGCGATTTATTTGTAAAATGTTCATGTGAAAACTGTTCACTACTTTTTACATGATTCGCACAGATTATAAGTTTTCTTCTGTTACAGCCGCGTGTTGTTGTTTGTAGTTTCCTACCAACCATCTTTTCTATTTCTATTCTGTCCACGTTTTATTTCATGTAGTGTTTCACCTTAGGCAGGAAATAAGAGATATATATTCAAAATTATTGTGTTGCCAGTCACCAGTTTGCAACCCTATCTTTAACTAATACCCACAACTTTTTACTTATGTTGATTTCAGTTGTACGATAATCTCGTGTGTGGAGTATTATTATTAAAGTTTATTTTCTTTGATGGCACAATAATAAATATTCTTCATTCTTTGTTCAAACCGAGCTGCATCCAATTCGAAGTCGCTCGCAATCTTATTTGTCAGTGCGCGCTGTCCGCACCCTTCACACTGGAACACAGTCGCGACACGCAGAAATGACAAGTTGACACGCCTCTATCATGATTTATTTTACTTATCTCAGAAAATAGGTACATGGTGGATATTTTATTCCTGTTACCTTTGCGTCACGACACTTCGTTGAACATTAACGACCAAAAACTTCTTCTGCATAATTAATCATGCGGCATATTATTTGTGGTAACAGTCGGTCTGTTTGCCTTGGAATTAAATCGATTTCGCCATGACAATATCCCTGTAATATTTTCGACATAGATAAACAAGCCTGTGAGTGTTCAGGCATAAAACAGATATAGATATGTTATCATATTCGTATAATATGTAGATTTGAAAATATTCGTACTGGTTTGTTCACCCACTCGCCAAGATTCCAGATAACGGTGCGGGCGGCGCGATGTGTTTCACATGGCAACATAGTTGCTTCGCGAAAATAATTAAGGTCTACACGATGACAGCTTTTATGTTGAATTGGTTTAGAAAGTGTGCTCATTGTTACCGTGTTACAGCTTTACATTGACGCACTTGTCAATACTACTACATAACACTTGTAGCTAACGGCTGCGATGTGATGGAAAAGTTGCTTGAAGCAAACTTGCTTCAAGGAAGAGCGATCACGTGTGGCATAATCATATGAATGTAGGTTTTGGCTTTACCAAAGTATGCAGGAAACAAAAAACGAGACCGCCACTGACAATCTATTAATCGATGTCTTCGAAACCTATCGGCCCAGTCGGAGGTTTATTCACCTGACTTATATGTTTTAGGCGTACCTGTGTTACTACAAATATTGTAAAAGATTTGACAGCTGGTTATCTCCATCTGATGACTCATTCGACTCATTGACCGAACGAAACGGCGAAAACGTACATGACATAGATGATATATGTATTTAGCTCGGGCAGTTTATCTGTGCGTAGAATAAGGACGAATATAATCGTAATGTATTCTGAGAGTTGGGTCATTGCTGGACTGGAATTAAAAGGACATCCGGTTGGCACCACTCTGTATTCGGGGTTCGATTTTTGTAAGCAAACTGTATTCACATACATTTATGATCCTAACACATTTTCTTTCTTGGAATTGCTAGCTAGATACTTATTAAGGGACGGTGGATGAGGGCGCGAGTTCTATAATTATTATTTTTATGATTTTATCCCGGTTGTACTGACGGACTATATGTATACATGACTAATTACCTAAAAGTCAAGGAAGTTAAAACCACGACAAATAATCGTAATTTTTTTTACATTTCATATTCCAGTATTTCAGCTGTCAGACCGTTAATGCCGCCATTATAGTTCTCAAATGTCGGCATTAACCGCTTTTGATGTACGAACATACATTACCATGCGTATGCTTCGCATAGAGAAAGATTAGTGGGGTCAATGGCCGGGTCAACATGCATTTATAATGAGCACATCTACACTGCATGCTAATAAGGTGTGCTGGACCAATATTAATGCAATTGCATAAATTATTTGAAGCCAAGAAAAGTGGGAATCGCATATGTCATTGAGCTTTATTTAGTTTAGCACACGAGTATAATAAGGCTGATCTAGCATTAAGTGTGTGGCCCATGGTCACACACGAATTTCTAGTTATTTCAGGCGGAATGACTTATTTTATAAATGTCACTCGTTAGACCACTTTTCAAATCGAAATACGAAAATGTTTGAAGCAAATTGATACTTAAATATAGAGATCGATAGATAACATTTTGATACGTAAGATTCGTCTAGGCTAAACTTGTATTTCTAATTCCTATGTGGCGATCCCTTAAGATGTCGGAGGCCAGTGATTTATAAACGGTTTTATAAATTAGTACTAGCTCAGTAAAGTTTGATCGTTTATCAAACAGCAAAAATTCTTGCATTCGACCATGAAAGGCACGAGAGAAAAGACGTTGGTATATTTATAGGTCGGGCGTTTCGTCCGGTTGCTCACTCCGGTACAATCTGTTTGTAGGAACCGTGCTCTAACACGTCCGTCTGTCCATAACTGCCACTCACAAAGATCCCGCCGTGTAAACACGCCAGCCAAGGTGGTGGGTCACGCCTTGATCTGTAGGGGCGATCGTAATTAGTTTATTCTTGACTTGTGATGTTGAACGTGTTATTTTAAGTTTATAACCTGCGTTTAAAATTATAGTCTTTGTTTCTCTTCTATATGTGTGTGCGAGCTCAAAATAGTAAGCAGAAGCTGCTATTTTGCATATTGTTATTAGCGAGCCTCTCTGCCGAGCCAGGGGTTCTGTTATAAGTATACTAAAAAGACCACTCTTAAAAAGTCGCAGAATGTACCTTATCGAACCGTATGTAGCTTTTCGGCGTATATGTCTCTCAGTAGACCAACGTAAAATTCATCATGTCTGTTCTCGTCCGTGCCGAACACAATGTGTTCGCATGCAAATTATCAGCGTTAATGCAATATTCGCGCGGTTGGTAACCTTCAGGGGTCAGGCAATTTTATCACTGATACGCCCGCCCTTGACATTCAGCTCTTTGGATCCGGCGCGACGCGAGACGCCTGTTGTTTTCAGGAAAAAGATTTTTTAGAAATTACAAGTGCTCACACCTTGCGGTATTCGCCGTGCCACATACACGATAGATCGAAACCCGGAACTCTTCGCGACTCAGGCGGGATCACTAATAATGCGCCAAGCAACTTTAATGCCAGCAGGTTTTACTGTCGCTTATTCCTAGTAGCTTGCATTAGAATTTTAGACATTTAGATAACAAAATCATCTGAATACGTGATCAGTGTATTCTATTTTTTTTTTAATTATATTTTGATGTGAATTCACCGCCACCTTCTTAGGTTAGGTGTTGTTGCGCGGTGACGAAACTAACAAACGATTGTATGGATGTACGTATGCAAATCCAACTCTGTTACGTTGACAAGTGTTATTGTTATCGTTACCATAAATAGTTGTTTTATCTCATGCTCATACCGGTCACGTGACCAGCTCGCATGGTGCGTCGCAAGCACGTTTACTCACAAACGTTGTATCAACCGTCTTATTGTTTCCAAGTACCGGTACTGGCTTCTCGTTCATTTTAAACACGTTTCGTTACTAGCCACGTTGGTACGGTGTATTTATATGTTATCTTGTCTTTGAAATTGCGGAACGGAGTTTTAATAGTATCGGATGAAGTATCGCCGGAGCTTCGGTGATGACCTGGCGATGGCGGGGCGTTGTCGAATATTTCGGAAGAAATCTCCGTCTCAGGTTTAGTGATGATAGTAAAAGGAATATGATTTGGGGCTCTTTGGAGATACCACTGTCATTTGCTGTGGTCTTCGTGCATCGAACCGAGCCTTTATTTTCCGCTGCTAAGTCCAGTTCGTCTCAAACATCAGTAGTCATACATTGAAGGCTAAATTAAAATATTATTTACTCTTATTCTCTACTGTCTATTCCTCGTGTCTTTGTTTTCGGTCATACAATGCTTTGCGCTGGCTTTTCAGTCGCTCCACCAGTTGCGGTCGTCTTAACGAACCGGCTCCCCCCAGAACTGGCTCCCTTTTGACTATTCAACGGAATAATTACTTGGTTATTATTTCTCCTACAATCACATGTTTCTGGGATCATCTGGGAGATAACTACGTTGGTATTGGTTTTTCGTAATTATTTGCCTATTAAAAATTTATATAGAATCGTTTCTAGAAGAATAATAATTTAAAATGTTAGTATTTTATAATGTTCTCCAAAGATGGCCTAAATGTAGTAAAGCGAACTCAAGTGTATTTTAATCGGAGTCGTGTCTAGTCTTCGAATTCATTAATTATATGTGCCTAATTTATATGTGTTTGTGCTCAGTTACAATTATAATAAGCCGCTATAGATTTAGGCAGATTTTACACAACATTTCAAAACGTATATCTATTTCTTGCCATAGTCAACGTAAATATTTTCTCATACGAACATTAAGTTCTTTTGTTGCCCGTCTGCTAACTTCCATCCGTGCTTATAATTGCAGAACCAAATTCACGGAGAAAATAATGCTTGGGTTAATTGTAGGGATGTTATGGATATGAAATTTCGGATCCGGATAAGGATACGGATATATTAATAATTTTTTAACCGGTTTCGGTTACGGTTATGGATATGAAATTATTTCGGATTATCCGATTATTTCGGATAATTTCGGTTA
>DWPT01003809.1:0-13938 GCA_018251895.1 Agathymus mariae mariae
ATGGACATACACAAATATGACATCACAAACACCCATGACCCGAGAACAAACATTTATCTGTCACATAAATGTTTGCCCCGGCCGGGAATCGACCCGGGACCCCTCGCTCCGCAGGCAAGGTCACTACCAACTACGGGCTACGGGGTGAATATATATATAGGTATGAAGTTCTATAGATGTTTGGAAGGACTATACCGATGTCACTGCTGTTTGCCAGATCCTGGTAACTGTCGAAGATCTTCCCAATGTTGTGCGTTTTAGCGAATTCTTCTGCTCTAGTCTTGTCGCGCGCAGCTACAGCGACGATCATTTGGTCACCCTTATTTGGATACGAGTTAAAAGCATTTACAAAGTCATGACTGATTTTACCAGCAGTAACAATACCCCAACGAAGCGCCATCTGAAAATTAAAACTTAGGTATGTAACTATTACATTAGAAGAATATACAAAATAAAGTGAGTGATGTCACACTTCTGTTACGTCATAACTATGTTGCAAACAAAGATAACTATCGTCAAAAGTATCGTAACAATGTGTAATACTAACAATATATCAGATACCTAAGTATTATTGCGTTATATATGTGCCTATCAACGACTCCTGTTGTAAAGAGGTCGGTAGTCATACATCAGCTTAAAACAGGTTTTTATCATAATTTCGGTATAAAATCTTTTTGGGCACTATGACATAAAATTTAAATATTAGGCTACTTACACACACACACACACACACACATATATATATATATATAGTAAATCGCTAGAATACTAAAACGGTAGAGAAATCAACAAATAGGGTTACAAAGTATAAAACCGGTTAAGCAGTTAAAAGTAAGTAAACTACACACTTCAGCAACACAGATAATACTTAATTACTGCGCCAGCACCGGAAGATATGATATCATTAAAATTTATTAAATATCTTTAGGTTGTTATTCCTATCTTTGGTGATTACGTACAAGTGTATTTTAAATTGTTGTGTAGGTACTTACCTTGGATACAACTATCAACAGAGCTTCTGTAACTGTATGTATTTTACAAAGCCGCGTCAACAGCAAAATGCAAATAGATAAGTAATTTTATCCTGGTATCAATTATGTTGCCAGTAGCAAAATAAGCCGTCAACTAATATAGCGCCTCCTCGAACGAATGTGACTATCATTGTATGATACTACATTGAAATTAAATGTTAATAGTAAACTTAACGGCTTTGATCGACCACTTTGCAACACAAATAATTTTATGATTATAATTTCTTTTCAAACTGGAAATCATGTTAACCATAGAAATCTATCTATCCTGTCTAACTCATCTATTCATATTACGAATGTACTAAACCAATGGATGTAGTCGTAAAGCCGATTTAAAACAAATTTAACTCAAGAATTTAAAAGCAATATTTTTGTGTAAAGGGTAAAACTAAGTTTTAAGGATTTGAAATTTTAAAGGTTTGTCTATCGCAGCTCTGTGTACCTAACATTTGTCGAATCTCTCATCTCGTGGGGCACAAAATACATATGTTTTTATCATGTTTATTACATTATTTTAACCTATTGCATATAATATGTCAAAATGAATTTCCTCACAGTTCCTGCGTTGGATTTGTATACAAGTTACTATAGTTTAATATAAGAAACAAATCGACGTTTTGGAACTCACATACGTTCAAAAATAATTCAATGTATTAAACACATCTAAGTTATCAAAGAAATTTAAGTTACCAACGCAGCATTGACTCATTTCAACTGGACCGGAATGTCTGCGCCTAAAATGTTTTGGTAGCAAAAGCGAGCTCGGAACGTTAGTGCCGGCCAACTTTTATTACACATAAAATTATTCTCGGGTCTTGTTTATTGTATTTATACATGTTTTTATCATTATCTGGGGTGTAAGGGGCTCAATCTATCCTTTAAACCAAGTTAACTTTTGTTCGTTGTGTTTATCTGAACAATAAATACAGCTACGGCCAACAGTCTACCTGTTGGAGGTCGTTGAGAACCCATCATGTAGTTTAAATCACGGTTTCCACGCTTTTTCCAGGGTTTTAAACCAATAATTAAGATATTGACCAGTTTATCGAACACTAATAACTATATGATTGTATAGTTAGTGTTGATGTAAATCGGTCCAAGTATCTATTCGTCAAGCTTGGAAGGCCTGAAAGATTTAGTTAATTCATACCATAACACTTAGCTAGAGCCTTGTATGACTCAAGTTGTTTCTAAGATGTAAACTTTTTTTATATTTAGCCTACAAACGAGTAGTTGGTAAATGGCCACCTCCACCTATTCACGTCCTATATAATAAAGGCATCACCAATGTCGGTCGAGGCGGATGCATTTATAACGTTTCCAGGAGGGTGGTAAGTAAAAATCATACAGATTTTTTCTTTAAGCCGTTTGAAGCTTCTAATGGTTAAACGGACAATGTGATGTAGGAACAATGGTACGTACTGTATACGATTAGAGTGCAATATAGTTTGCAACCATTAAATGTTAATACCGCAAAACTTGATTGGATGAATAGCATCCTGCCTTCCTAAGACCTGTTTTGTTGCGACATGTCAGTACGTGAGAGCTGTGTCATGAGTTTCAGCCAGCAGTTTTTATTGATGTCTTAATTGGGGTATTTTTATGAGCATACCATGGTTTTTGGTTGGCAATGTATTGACGGCGACTTTACGTTACTATTCATTGCCGGTAACCGCTAACCATCTCTCAGCCGGATTCCTCGTTGGCGTGATTGCGCATAAATATACTCATAGTTTTGGATCACATAAAATAAATTATTAAACATGCGAACACATTTATTTTGTCATATTAACATATACAAGTAAATAAATATAACTTTAAAATTAACCTTAGTCAACTGTGTACATAGAACAACTGTATACATATACACCACAATGAGGTAGGATCGTGTTAGTGTAATACTGCATCATCGGAATCTATGGAACCAAGGTTCACCACAGTCTAATAAATCTGATGTTTTAATTATCACATTGATCCATAACCGCATAAAAAGTTTTAAATTCAAACTTGAAACTTTTAAAAGTTTCCTAAGATAAAAAAAAACGAACGAATGACCGAAGCCAGTAATTTTTTATTGAAAGTTAACGAATGGAGATCTTATTACATACTGTAATACCGACACACTATTTTCGCCCCAGTATGTACCCACATACTTGTTTTTCACGAAATATTACGCAGAATTACAACACGAATTCTCGAAACTCATACATCAAAATATGTATTGTATTCTAGTTGAGAGTATCTTGGCGGTCATCATAGTTTTTCTTGAGGGAATGCTCATTATAGGAACTTTCTGTAGCGGCGGCATAGTATTAGTTTTAAATATTATTTGTAAAATAAAAAACTCATTCCGCGCTGTGAACATTATATTTTTTTACTATAATAGTTCAAACAACAAATTTCATATAATTATTCCGATCAATTTAATGACATTTATCATCAGAATGGTCAGACTACGCAATCAGATTTCATATTGATTTCTGAGATTCGAGAATCAAGAAAATATATATAAATATATTCGTCTTAACAATTATTAAGATATCACTATCTCCTGCCTGAACGTGTACGCAAATATATAATAAAATAGATACCATATGTTGCTTATCAAGTCAGGATAATAATACAAAGATCTCGATTCTACAGTTGAAGAATAATACGTGAACTGGTCCTCGATCTAAAACGATTGAACTGGAGCTCCTTTATAATGCACATATTTAATGTCGCGTAACCGGACACTAAACATATTGTGTTTTGCATAGTCGTCATTAGTAAATATAATTTAACAGATTAAACTCACAAATAATTTTCAATTACGTCATGACGGATAGAACATAATCAATGGTGGTTATTGTAGAAATTATAATTAATACACATGGCTAAACTTCTGCAATAGAACCGTTATAATAATAGCTCGGAGTCAGTGACGAGTTCCATTTGTGAGATAACAAATGAATTGCTCTCTGCTGCTATGAACATTTTTGATATTTTTTTACCTTGGAAACATATTGCCTATTACAACTGTGCCACATTTATACATTACCGATGGATACATTTACTAAAATATTATAATTCAACCAGATATACAGGGTGTTTTCCTAACACCTGTATATTAAGATCAACGGAATTTTAAGTAACTACAATTATTCATTTAAATTTAGGAACTTCTAAAATGTAATAACCGACAAAAGTTAAAGTAAAATTTGTTGTTGTTGCGTTTAAAATGATGTCTAAGACTTAAAACAGATCACATTCCAGGTTCATAAGGACATTTCAAAAATGCCTTACACAGTACATTACATAGTAAATAAATTATAACACAAATTTTAATATTATTTAAATACACATAATTATTGTGATTGTATGGAATAAAAACATACGATGATGTCAATTAGCTAATTACTAGTATAATTAATTATAAACATGTGAAAATGTCGTAAGTATAAAAACACATACCGAACCTTTAGGTCGTAGTAACTAATAAGTTTTACTTATAAATAATAATATATCACCTATATACATATATATATTTCGCATATTCTATTACATTATAGCACAGGAGTTACCGCGTCGCATTCGAACAAGCCTATTTATACCAGGAAAATTATAGCAATTATTTCCGTAGATATATAAAAGCTGTTAACGTATAATAATCTATATATAAACAGGCGAAGGTAGGTCAGTACCATTTTCTCCTCTGTTTCTCAAAAAATTATGGAATTCGAAACAAAATGGTATTTAGTAACTTTCGTAAAAATTCGATCACTAAGTAAACATTACTAATAAATAAATGCTCACATATGAACATAATTATAAAAAAATGACATAATGATTATTTATTATTATAATATATTATTATATGATAATCACATATTTATCGGAGGGTCTACTACGTACACATAGGATCCAGTGGTGGAGCGAATGTGACTGCATCCAAAGATTATTATAAAAGTATATTTTCAGAGTAATTTCACACCGTACTAAAATTTAGAAGATTGTGTTTAAGATAAAAATTTAACTGAAATTAAGTTTAATTTAATATGACTTATTATCAATCAACAGTTTAAATTATTTTTCTCGGTAAATATCCTTAAAGAATGCAACGGTACCTCCCATACTATCATGCTGTCTTAAGACTTGAACGCAGCATTCAATGCTTGGTCGAGATCTTGTAAGAGGTCTTCGGTATCTTCGAGACCCACAGAAATTCTGATAAGCGAGTCCGATATACCGAGCTCTAATCTTTGATTCTCTGGGACTGAAGCGTGCGTCATCAATGATCTGTAAATGTGTAAAGATCTTTAATTAAACTAATTTATAATCAAACAAATAAACGTTTACACACTCCCACCCCTGCATTCGTATTCCCGTTGTTACAAGTGCCATGGACGTATACAAATTTATTTAACAAAATCTAACTCACGGTAACTCCGCTAAACTTTCGTATCCACCGAGACTTTCCGCCAGCAGGAATATTTTCACAGCGCCCAGGAACCTCTTGGACTCCTCCAGCCCACCGGAGTGCTTAAAGCTGAATACACCTGAGTGCCCACTCGTTTGTCTTCTGGCTATTTCGTGTTGAGGATGTGATGCAAGGCCTGAAGTAACATAAGAAGAAAAGGTTGAAGTAATTAAATAATTTAAGTATAGAATATACATAAAAGATGAAGGATGATATATTGGGAAGGATTATATATATAAGGATGATGATAAGTAGTTTTAATTTTTCTTATTCATTTTATCATAACGATCATGTTACAATATCTTACACATACAATATATTGCATATTTTAAAAGATGTTAGCGATCTGCCGCGATGACCCCTTACGAAATGATCACTGCAAGTCAGGTTTTTGTCAAAATATCGTCATCCGTCACATAAGTATTAAATACATCGATAATGCAATAAATGTTAAGATATCAAATCTTTGCTCAGAAATATCATCGGTTATTTTGGCATCTAGATGGAACGAGTTCGGTCACGAGGTTTCATAACATCTCATTAAGATAACGTACGGTCGGATCGCAAAAACTACCGAGATCGATCAACTGTTCGACGAAATAAAACGACTTGGGACATTTACATTCCTGTAGCGTTGATGACATCAATTTCGACTTTGTACCGGGGTATAGTTTTCAATGAATATGCATCGAGTGAATTTAAGTTCCTCAAATGTATTGTTGAAATAGTTACTGAACAACAATAACTTCGGAGTAACAAGACAAGGGTCAATACGTTTTCATGTAATTTATGTGCGTTAGTGTAAAGTTAACACTGGTCCTCGTATGTGAGAAAACTTATAGGCAATTTTTATGAGCAAATATTTTAGTTAGTGAGTAGCACTGAAAAACGTTCTACTTCCATATTGTATCAAAATTGACTTTTATAAGGTATTAATCGAACATCCATACAAATATAAAGAAAGAGCGTGAATTTGTGTATATTTATAAATAAGGTACCTTGTTCCGGATGTACAAACGCTAAATATCCTGTGAATGTATGAATTAGCATAATCATTTAACCCGAACGAAGTCGGGGCGGGCCGCTAGTATTTTATAAAAGTCCCTCAAAAGTGGTCATACCACTTCTTAATTGGCACTGGAATTGCGCGACCGCATGACGGTAAAAAAATTTGATTTATTTTAAAAAGAGCCTAGTGGCAGGTGTGGGCGATGAGCTATCATGAATGAGTACCATCAGAAATAAATTGAGTCCAGCCACCTTCAACAAAAATTCAAAGCTACCGCCGCCAGGGAAACTCACCTAACTTACATTAAGAAAAACCTGCAAATAAAACTATAATAAATTTCTGGACTCCCGTGCAGTAGCTGGCGCCAACCCGTTTTTTTTAATAAATTTAATGTTTACCTTCTTTATTTCTAAATTCATTTTTTAAATTTATAAATTCTTTTTTTAAATTGATGTTCGTAGACCCATGCATTAGAATTAACCACATTTATACCAATAACTTAACAAAAATAGTTAAAACAGTTAACTTCCCGCTAAAATAAAATTCGATGCTAACTTTTAATTTGTATTCTGTGGGAAAACGTATCGATTTCCCGAGATAATAATACCCTAATGCCTATAATAAATATATGTTGAAAATATGCCAAACATCTAAATTTTGATCCGTGATTGCCACGAGGCACCGCACGGGACAGAAGACAGTATAAGCCAGACCGAATATATTTACTGTACAGAATCGGCCCTGCCATAGTTTTTACATTAGTATTAGTATGAAAAATCCATGTTACCCGTGATTTCAACAATTTCAAAATAGCTTGCATATACGAACAACCTAAGTGTACCTCATTTATTACGCCGCCTCGAAATACGTAAGCAACCGACTCGCTATATTTAGCCGTGTTATACAAGCTGAGCAGCATAAAAGAATTAATTTGCATTGACAGATGTTTTTGTGATACTTAATTCTATACACGATGATAATGTTGCCATTTAAAAATATACTCATACTTCGACGTCACCATCTTCAACATATCGCGCGCCTCTATAATAATTTCAAAACGTGTAGGTACTGTGTTTAATAACTGAAAACAATTCTTATTCGCATCTTCAATGACGTTACTGTTGCCGTTATGCCAACTGCGAATCATTCGATTTGTTAATTGAATGAAATTCGTTGTTCCTATCAACGAAGTATACGTACAAGCATTAAATTAAAATCTTCGTCGAAAGTCATTTATATACTAATATTATAAGGAGAGACAGATTTTTGTGAGTTTGTGTAAATGCTGAATGTAATCTTCGGAACCACGGCGCGTATATGAAAAAAATCTTTTACCATTTGAAAGTTACATTATTCGATTGTACTGAATGGTCTTAGGCTATTTAGCGTGTATACATATTTGAATTGTTTAACCCGAAGGAAGTCGGGGTGGCCGCTTGGTATTAATATTTATATTCACTTCGAACATAACATTTCGTAAGATTTCTAATTTCGGCTCATATGAAAATTACTTGTCATGTGATTCCGCAATCAAACATTGAATTTCAGCTCATTTTTTTTATATTTACCTGAACTTATTTAAGATTATATGATATTTCTAAAAATCGAACGTAAAATGTAAACATTAATAATCACATCTTTTATATTCATACGAACGTCAGGATTTATAGCAAATAAAACGTGAAGGCGAAGGCACACAGTCCGTGATCCGATTCGCAGGGTCATTGTTCATCATCATTTCAATTTACTTGTGATTAAAGACCATTAAACGCAATCAAGCACTTACTGAGACAAGTCGAACAATGTCGTGTGTAAATCCACATAACTACAATAGACAAAGTCGATGATCTCGTATTGAAAAGTGGTAATTATTAAGATACGTTTAGGGAAGTGGTATAGTTAGTTCATTAGAATATTTGCTATCAACATAATTTCACTGCGAAATCCGCAGCGATTTCAATTTGCAAAATTAGAAAATTTCATACAGATGCGCTAACACTTGTTAATTGTAACAAATCAACTACAGTATTCATTCTTTAATGGACCCGTAATGGTGCGTAATAGGTGTATATTTTATTAATGTATCGGCATTAATATTAGGTTTTTTGAATATTTTTGTTTTTGCTGTCGTACTGTTGGTGCATGAAGAAATACGAAGATGCCGAGAGATACTTATAAAATATTTTGCACTAATTACTTAATGATAAATAGCAGGCGCTCCCACTTGAATATATTTGATCAAAAAGTTATTGCAATAGTTTATTAATAACCCTGATCTGCATTTGATTAAGGCGTTTGATAAACGATTTTAAATTGTCGTATTTTGTATTTAATTTCAAAATTAATTTCTTACATATTCCAGTGATAAAACTAAGAAATAAGAAGTTCAAAATGCGTAATATGCCTTATGCAACTAACTAAATAATTAAACAACTTCAAGGACATCAGAGTGCGTCTCCAACCATATCGCGACCACACGTGGAACCGACGACTTACCGGGGTGCATAACTTCGACCACATTGGGGTGCTTCTCGAGCCACTTCGCGATGACTAGTGACGACTTTTTGTGTTGCTCCATCCTCAGCGCCAAAGTTTTTAAACTTCTGTTCACAAGGTAGCAGTCCATAGGAGATGGTACAATCCCCATTGCTGTTGAGATAAAATTGTTCTATTATAATATATATGTGCCGCAATTTGCTAGCTTGGAATTATCAAAAATAATTATTATTATTTTTAAAACCAACCCTTTCACTTCAAGTAATGGCATATTAACAGCATTTAAATTTTAATTTTTCCCGAAAAAAAAAATACTAACCCTCATGCACGTAACGGCAGATTTTACATGCTTGGATACAAATTGATATCTCATATTATTAATAAGCGGGTAACGCACAGTGGCGAACCTTCTACATTATAAAGGACCAAATTTTAGGTTTCTAACTTACATGCCATTCCGTTACAGGTCGCGTAATCGATCAGTCGATAAGGAAACGAGTATTATATATATAAATCTTAGTGCATGACCATGCATTAGGCCAAGTGTAATGATAATGAGCACGGCAGCAATTATCATTATACGAAACAATTCATCTTGTTTTTCAGACGCTAGTATCCAGCTTCCCACAGAATAACCTTAAATTTGATCATTCGTGAGTGTGCGAATTTTAGTTCTTGATATTAAAAACTTTCTGTACGTCGTAACACGGTCAAATTCGCCCAATTCATGATACTAACCGATTTATTATGTTTAAAATCATGAGCCTTTATAAATGGAAACGTGAAATTTTACATGACATAGTTTTGATGATGTGCTTAAAGAAAAATGTCTAAAGCTAGTATTTTTTTCAAAAATAGCGAATGGAAATAAAAAGCCAATTTATACATACAATTTATGAGGCAGTAAAAGGTAAGTACAAAAAAATGCTATTAAAATTGGTATTACAGTGTAACGAAAGGGAATAGAATACCAAGAGTTTAAGTTCGCATTGGAATCGCGAAGTATAGAATTTAATACATCTAAATTAAGGTTATGATAAAATTATTTTTTATTTGTAGCTTTGAAATTTGGACCCTCTTTCATTATTACGTTTCTAGTGTGAAATTCACGTATCAAAAGCACATAAAACTGTGATTTATTTCTAAAACCAGTTCTATACTCCCAGATGACTATAAATATCATTACAATAAATATGTAAAATAAACTCTGAAGAATAATAACGAGGTTTCTGTCTATCGTAAAATCAATTCTAGTACAATGGCTCACGCCATCCACGTTCAAAGTAAGCCGGAAAACTCTTTGGAAAATAAGAATGATACTGCAAATTTTATAAGGTAAATGCTATGACTCACGATACTATGAATTTTAATTATCATTAAGCATATCAGGGTCGCGCAAATTTTTAACTTATATGTAGTTAATAATCATTATATCACTTTAATTCCATGTGTGAAATAAACTGTATTGCAAATAAAATATTACAGCATACTAATATCTACCATTAAATCCTTTGATAATCCATAACCTAACACCCTCTTCTCCTTTCCACCATGAAACGACACGCACGGCATGTATTACCAATAATTAGGAGCATTATTATCTATTATTGGGAGTATAATATATTACGAGTATTAAACTATTATTTTGTCGTAAACGTCCCGCCGGTACATACAACACGCTTTGCTGTCATTTGTTGCTTAGCGCGAAGGTCTGTATTAGCTTGTCTGCGTAGATATTCCTGCCCGACTATAATGTAACTCGCAAGAAAAAATAGACATTTACTAAGTAAGTGCGCTTTACCATCTACGTCTACTTAGCCATTTGCCATTGGATAGGATTGTAGCCCGGTATTAACTATAATAAGTAAAAAAAATCTTTTACACTTTTATACCTCTTTTTCAGCATTAAGTTTATTCTTATAATATATTATCTCCTTTTTTTATCTTTTTTTATGTTAGTATTATCTACGTAAGCCTCTACACTTATAATATCAGTGTTACTTCGCAACGCTTCAGTTGGATTACGTGAAACATTGGTATGCAGCGACAAGAGCGTCTATTGTTTTATACTGTTTCTTATCTATGTACGTTTGGTATAGATTAATATTTGTATATCTGATTGACCATATTAATCTATGCAAAAGACAAGTAACTCTCTGGAATTATCAGAGTTTCCTAGCATAAGCTGAAACGTTTCTAAACATTGATCTACGACCCCGTGGCCCAGTTGGTAGTGACCCTGCCTGCCGAGCTAGGGGGTCCCGGATTCGATTCCCGGCCGGGGCAGACATTTATGTGACAGATAAATGTTTATTCTCGGGTCATGGGTGTTCGTAATGTTATATTTGTGTACGTCCACGCCACCCGCAACACAGGAAATCTTAGTGCGGGGGTGTGAGTGTGTAAACATTTATTTATTTATTGTACATTACCGTACCAAAGCTTTTATATGAAACAATGTATTTATCAAAAGTGGAATTGAACTTTGCAAATCTAGAACGATTTACAAATTCCGGCGATGAATAATGAAAGCCAGTTAATTTTCTGACTCATAAGGCATACAGGTGTTTTCTGTGGGATTAACAAAATACCTAATGGAATATGGAATCAGAGGATCGAATTGAACAAAAACTTAAATAAGATGTGGCTGTCATGATACATTTTTAAAACATTAATTAAAATAACTAATAACATTAATAATTTATTAATAAAAATTTCAAATTGGAAAATTATGCGATTGTCAATTTGGATGGATGACAATGGTTGAGTCAAACATACGAGTATTTAGGTTGTGCTTATTATATTTAAACTAAAAAAGCACCATTTCGAACTGTTTAGTTAGTTTATTTAAATACAAGTCAGTTTATTTATAGTCAAGTAAGTGTCCTTAAATTTTCCCACGTCATTAATTCCCAGAATTCCATACTTGTTAGTTTATATGTAGACAGTTTCCAAATGTGGAATAACACATGTTTGTTCTATATTCAAAATAAAAAAAATATTTGTATTAATTTTAAGTTATTTTTGACTTAAATATGGATTAATATTGATTGTTATTGGTAGTTTACTCTAATTTTACGTCTTTTTAACTTATTTTGAAGAGTGTTGGTAAGTTATAGTTTTTATTATCGCACATTTGAAAAATTATCCGTTAAACTGCATTTTGTTTTTTTAAAACCGACTGTCATTATTTGATATTTTCAAGTTAAAAAAATTCATTTTAGTCATGTTGCACTTTTCTTGCATTCACTATTTTTTTATGAAATCCTGTTCTTGTTATCGAGTTACTTATATGACTTATAAGATAACGCAAAAAATAAATAATTCCATTATATATTATTGTTCAATTTGAATTGCCACATTTTAGTTCGATATTTTCCTCAACATATACCAAATACAGTTACTGTAGGATAAAATATTCTTGAAACTGTTGAATGCTATAATAAAATATCATGTGTGAGATGTTATTATCATATTCCACGCCGACATACATTATGTGAAACAAAACGTAGCTATTGCTATATTGCATTAGAAATTAATATTTACATTGGGAAATTTATAATGTGGAAATATGTAGCGTATAATGCAACGTGTGTTATGTTTGAGTTGGAGCTCTTTATAAACACTGATAGGGAAACTGTTGCGTTCATTTCTAGGTAAAGTAGTGCATACTATACGTGCATACATCAAGTTATACCGTTGCGCTGAATTTTAAAATGAATGCATTATGATACAATTTGAAACAATATGTATTTCACGTACTAGTAGTCGATCGATCAGCCGGTGTTTAAACTGAAATTGCTGTTAAACTTTATTTTCTTCATTATATTAAAATATTTATTTAATATATTTTCATTTAGACGTTTTATTTTAATATTTTGTTTATATATAAACTACGAATTTAGTAAAAAAACAGGCGGATTGAATATTTTTTACATAAAGATTTAAATATTACATTTTATTGATAAAAATAAAACCCATCATTAGGTGGGTGTTAAAGTTAATTAGTTTACAATACAACTATTACTGCCAATCGCCAATTATGTATATCCTTATATTTTCTATGCATATTCTAAGTATCACAAAGTTATCTCTATATAATCTTTATTGGTTTTTTATTGCTTCGAGTAGAAAAAAATTACATCAACGTGTGTTATCGTAAAACTCAATTTTAGTTTTCACCTGTTCAAACAAGATTATACTGAACGCGTTTGTTACAAATGGCGTTCACGTTGATTATCCCACCCGATTATGAGAGTATTTTCAAGTTCAAAGTGAATATAGGCTTTTACTAAGATAACACGTATTACCATCTAAGTCCACATCGCCAGTCACGATCAGGTGAGTGAGTAGTCAGGCGATGTAAATAGCTAAATAGATCGTGGTGCTTTTCATGTTGTGGCTACTGAGACAAATGGACATTTGCAAGGGGAAGAAGATATTTAATATAAGAGGTTTTTATAATCGAAACCTTGGTCTTAATAAAAGCGGATTATCCATTAATTTATCAGAGCTATATACAGATTAAAGTCATGTGAGTCATTAAGAGAAAATTTTAAAGAAATAGGTGTACTCATCGTAACCAGTCAAAATATTCATAATAAATTTGTATTTATTACAAAATATTTAATACGTACAAGCAGAATAGTCATACAGACGATCATGCAACAAGAAATAGGCATAATTTGGTTACGTCTTGACATCATCTTCAAAAGCTTCAGCGTTCTATTATGGGGTTAGGAGTTCGTTTTTACAAAAGTTTCCTAAGTTGCCCATTGGAATTTTTAATCGACGCCATAAAATACAGCTTAAAGGCAAAGCATATTATAGTATAGATGAATATATTAATAACAAGGACACTTGGACATAATAGTGTCGAAACCGGTTCCGCACAGGCTTAAAATTTTGTAATTACTATGTTGTTTAAAAGATGTGCTGAGGAG
>DWPT01003810.1:0-13937 GCA_018251895.1 Agathymus mariae mariae
ATTGATGTTAATGGACGCTACTTTGAAAAGACACAAACTGATAACTTGCTAGTTTGCTCAGTAGTTGATTTTCTAAGAATTTTTAGTTTGACCATCGTATCATAAACAGTTCCATATAAAGCAATCAAACATTTAGCGCAGCCGATAGTAATTAGTATTATATGTTTATTTTAAATGGTGACCGCGAACAATTTTAACTATTATTACTCGAAAATTAAAGATATTTATAACTACATATCAAAAATTAACTTTATTATTATAACTATCCATCGTAAAGGCTGATATTGTATAAGTAAAATACTACAAAATTTTCCTGAGAATGGTATTAATAAATTATCGTTATTGTATTTTAACAAAAACCACATGTTGCCTACGATAATGGACCGCGGCACTCAGCTCAATCCGTTTAATTCGATAGATCCAAGAACACGGGATAGGGGTCAATTTTATCCATTTATCCATTTAACGAAATTGATAAAATGATCCAACTCGGGTGAATTTAATTGATCAATTCCACTCGCTACTTTAAAACGAATTTCGACAATGTTTTAAGATAATATTTTAGTGATAAGACAATTGTTCTGCTGACTCATCATCATCACAAACCATTATTGTCAAACTGTTCAGCAAAAGTCTCTGTATGTTCCCTGACAAAGTTTTGTAAGAAAATTTACACTTTCGAAGTAAGGCAGAATTGATTAATACGCGCACTGAATAGTTATAAACGCATGTTCAATTCGACTGTACTCTAGACACGTTTAAGCCACTAGTCTTTCTGAATATGTCTTCTGAGTAACCTTATTCTATATTAATAAATAGTTAGTAACCCGATATACCTTCGATTGAGAAAACCAATGATCTACGTTGACAAATAGTAGGTACCCGCACTCAAAACTATTGTTTACAATTTTGAAAGAACATTTAATGATGTTTTCTTTTTTAAATATAAATAGCCAACAAACGAGCAGACGAGCCATCTGATGGTAAGTGGTCACCGTTGCCCATGGACATCAGCAAGACCAAAGGTATCACTGATGAATTAATAATCTGTTCAGTGATTTCCACATTATTTGCACAGACAAACGGATAGACGGACAGACTAAAATTCAATTCATATATGCTAGTTGTAATAGTTTTGTAAGTTGTTTGTTTTTAATACAACATTTTATAACGACTTTTTGCATGCCGAAAATGCGATTTATACAAATGTGAGTACGACTATGAATAATTTTGTAACCTTTACGCTGATAAAGGTATTGTATAGGTACCTAAATCGAATTTATAAAATAAATTTCGTTAAATAAGTTATAAAATAAATTTCGTTACATAAAAGTACACACATTATTAGTTACTTGCATCATGCCGTTCGTTACAAGCCGTTCTCCATTTTCTAAAAACATGTGCGCCACCGATTTCCTACATGGTGTAAATAATATTTTGCTGTTGCTAAGATGTTGTAGGTATAAAAATCGGTAATAGCTATTGTTGTATAATCCAGAATATTAATTACAGCAATATTTACTCAATTTTCTTGCGTTTTGCTTTCTGCATCAACTTTCTCTAAGTCCAATTACATTCCCGTAACATTGCATAATATAGGCAATACGGTAACCAGTAATGCCAATAAAAATAATATATTAAGGAGATAATACATTTAAAAACAAATAAAAAAATCACTGAGGTATTAAAATTATTGATTTATCTAACAAAATATAATACAGTTTATGCAAATTATATTTTCCATCTATACTAACTAATAATAAAATTATATCGGGGCCGAATCTGTTAAATATTTTTGGTAAATTAATGCACAGGCTTTGTTTTCTATAAGCAGGTCTAAACATATATTAAACTAACACCTGTGAATTGTGTTTTGAATTAAATAATTTAATTATTTTTCGCATCTTAGTGGCATTTTTTAATTTCATCTTTTGAAGACGATTTTTTTAAAAGCTTTGATTGATTTGTAATGAAACAATCAAATTGGATTCAGATGTATTATCAAATACTTCTTAAAAAATACTAAGTGTTCTAAAACGATGCCAGATTGGGTTATATTTTACATTTATATCACACTCATATAAAATTATATTTTGAATACGACCACTTAAACGATACATAGATTTGCTCGCAAATAGCAAAAGTCGTAGAAGTCGTAGAAGCGTACGTCCAGTCGATTCGTACAAAATTTCTAACTTTACAGTTATATTACATACTGATTTTATACTGGAATTACAGCAATTATGCTTACTATGCTTAGGTTCTCTTAAACCGGAACAGAATGACATGTAGGTATTGTCATCACTTGATACACCGTTAGTCGTTTATCCACCCCATTAACTGTGCCTACAGATATGTGTTACAGTTAATAAATTAGTCAACAGTACTTACGTCACTCAAAATTATACAAGAAGAAGAATTGTAAAATAATTATGCAATAACTAATTCAGAAAATTATTATACGGAAATAGCATTTTTTTGGTATTATATACTTATAATAACAGTTTGGTTTGATCCAGTTTATAAAGATATAATAGTTTACAAAGTGGTTTAAATATAATAATGGCCTAGTGTCTTTAATGTCGGTTTCCCGTTCAAGAGATCTGCATTCATATCCTGTACATGCACACCGCTTATTCTTCGGCCTTATGAGGTTCTTTGTAATTGATTATTATAATATGTTGCTTCGCTAAAAAAAAAACAGTTATAAATAAAAAAATACTACAGATATCTTTTACTATTTTTATTTACCAGAGAAACATCTATTCTATAATATGGATATTATATCTATCCTAGCATCTATCGTGGATGGACTATGGGTATGGGAGACATGAATCCCGTAATGAAATACTTATGGGTTATGATGATATTAACGATATTTTTATACGGTACGATAATACGATACGATATTACAATATTTTTATATATTTTTATACACCACGATAACTACACGCACTAAAGGAACGCAACGCATTAAACGCATTAAAGTGCCAGTACTTATAGCTATAAAAATTATATTTTTTTATGAAGTAAAATTTCATGTCCACATGATACGTGCACGTGTGCACATCCAACAAACATAGCAAATACGATCAGTAATATAGTTTCAAAATGTAAACCGGTTTTCTTACACATAAATTAATATTCGTAAATACAAGATCTTGATGCACAAAGCAGAAATTACTATATTCCTACAGTAATAATAGTATAAATTTCAGTTTGTCATTCTTTCTATTAGTACAAAGTAGTATAATTAGCGGGTGTGGTAGTTGTATCTAGGTTAACTAGATGGCGACGCTTTCGCACTTGATCCCCTGTTAGAGTAAGATAGATAAAGCTCACCGCTTATGACAAACGTAAAAGTGCGAGTGCGACAAATACAAAATTGTTGTTACGTCTACACTGTGGAAAGAAGCCGCACGCGCTCACAAAAAATCCATTCTACGACAGCGCAGGCGCAGCGCTATATTCGCCCACAACTTCAGTTCGGTCAACTTCGTCATTTAGTGGTGACCGAAACTTCGATGTGTGTGGTAGTGAAGTTAACTATTCTAACCTAGTATCTCACAAAATAACAATAACCAATAACTAAAGTACGATATCGTATAAAACGTGTTATAATAAACATTTTACGTGTAATAAGTTATCTAAACAGTATTCAAAATGTGTGATAATAACAATCCTTCGACGCAAAGTATAGCGGACTACCTAGCACAGTTGCTCAAAGACAGGAAGCAACTGGCTGCGTTCCCGAATGTTTTCATGCACATGGAGCGGCTTCTGGACGAAGGTAGGTCACAGTTTTTCTTTATTGATACAAATACGCCTCAGGGTATAAGTGTTTGCGGAATCCAAAGATGATTCTTGTCGACGACGATTATAAATTGGATGCGTCGACAAATGCTACAACGCACACGATATTAAGTTTATTTTTGTCCTCGCCCCGCCGAGTTATGGTCCAGTGGTGTTTGTAACGCGATCCCACATTTCGAAAAATGAAGTAAAGCAGAACGTCTGTCGGCGGCGATTTGCGGTCAACACTCGTTAGATTGTCGCCATCAAAAGAGATCGGTGAAATGAAATGAATGTACCTACATAGTATGTAAACTGGTTTTGGGCTACGAATCACGGGTGAGTTTGATAACTCAGCTGTAGATGCTCATTTGTTATATGTAATTAGTTCGACTCATACGAAAGTCTGTTGACATTTTATTACGTTTAATGAGGGCGCAAAAGAGAAGGATCAATCACGAATCCTGCACAGATAACCTGTTCGTAGGGCCGTGGTACATTCCAGTGGAATGTCGCTTTCGTGTATGTACCGTAGTCGCTCGTAATAGGTGTTCGCCGTTTTCAGTCATATGAGATTTGTACGCAGCAGGGCGCAGGCGCATGATTCTTTAGTCGATGTAGCCTCGTTTTATGGTCGCCTAACCAGTCCACTACGACTTATCTTTTCTACTATGCTAACTTGATTGACTGTCGTTGCCATGTTTGTGACATAGGTAAGCGTAGATTTCATTTATTTGTGTGTATATGGATTTATCGACGTATAAATAATATCTATCTAGTCAGTAGTAACATACATAATATCTTTGAGATTGGTAATTCAGGTAACTTCATAATATTTTCAATACCTGTACAATCTATGCAAATAAATACCCACCGTATTTATTTAGGTAGATATAACCATCTATGTAATCGAAGGGAGTAAAAAGTTAGCTTAATGTATTTAAACATCAGTAGGTAGGCAGTATATATTATTGTTGTGAGTTTAATAGTTCAATTCTATCCTACTGCCGCGAATGAACTTAACTGAGAAGGGTTTCAGCTACATAAGAATGTCGGCATTTTTAATAATATATGTTTCAACTTCAAATATATTATCTACCTATCTGCTTGAATAATATTCATAAATCATTTATTGAACGGTACAAAATCGTCAATAATTTTATTAATGAATAAGTACCCCGTTGTAAATGTTTTATTATAAAATTTTACTTTGTTTGAGGAAAGTTTTGTAAATAAATAAAATAACTCATGTTTTATGCAATTATGAATAAAACTGTTAGGGCTTAGTGAATCTGATGAACAGGCCTGTAAGGAGCACTCAAGTGTCAGTATGTCTGTCTGTCATCCTAAATTTCATGTTCCAAAAAAAATTATAAAAAACGTTCATACTGTAAATTACCAAATTATGTTTTTTTTGGTAATAAACTATAAGATAAAAAAAATTCGTTCTGGCATTAAAAAAAAAATATTAAATAAATGCTTGTTGATTGACAATTACCCCTGTTATCACGTTAACTACTGAGCTTGAATTTAGTAAAAACGTATCACCAATAACATACATACCATATTTTTCGTGGAGACTGTAACACATTTCTCAGTTTCGAAATTTGTTTAAAATACGAAAAATATCCGTAGATGGACTTACAACACGGTACGTACGCCTAGTATAATTTGTTAGAATAATTCAAAACATTATACAGGCATAGTCAGACTACTAGCAAAAATTATATTTTAATTTCCTGATATCAAAAACATTTTGGTAATCCTTTACATACATAGCTATCTATCTGTTTAGACTGCAATTAAAAACAGTAAGAAGTAGGTCTGATTCTGACCTCAAGATTAAAAATGTAAGTGTTACGCAATGTACCTACATACGTTTTTACTTTTTATCTTTAGGTCGACCATATGGTCGGCCACGTCTGACCATTATATTAACTTCTGTAAGAGAGCACCAAAAAATTGGGAACATCGACTGACCAAAAGTAGCTGTAATCCTTAACGCTCAATAAATTTTATACTTAACTGTAGTTCATTAGTTTGGGAATAGCGTAAATAAACAATACATTATTGGTATTGATATTAAGTATGTATAGGTACTATTTGTTAAATACTTAATACCTGCAAAGTTAAACGTACACAAATACAGCTTATTTGATAATATATTCTGCACACTACCACAGCAGTAGGAATAGTTCAATAGTTTGAACGAAGGCCTCCCCACACGATTTGCTCGGGTTCAAACCCTGCATGGCACATGCTGTTCATTTTCAAACTAATTGATATTAGACTTTTTTTATTATTTGTTTCGGTGAAGAAAAACATAGCGAGGGAACATACAAGAGAGTTCTCTAATGTTTTTAAAGGTCTACGATGGCTGCTAAACTACAGTTAGCCGGCATAATAGACTAGACATTCACCGCTCACGTTATGGAGAATCGAGTTTAGAAAGAGGACAGTTTTTCACAATTTTGCACAGCTTGGCATGGCTTAAGATTCCTCCTTTTAGAGGTTATGTTGTTTACCACTATGCTTAGCTTCACGGTACTCACGCATAGTTGCATTGTTTAGTTATTTGCCACACCACCTTCTATGGCGGAGTGCAAGTAAATAGGGGATTCTAGGACGATTTCTTTCATGGGCGTCAACAGGTTGGTGATGCCTTTTATGTTACAAATGTCTATGACAGGTTGCCGACTGTGACATGATAAATAAGAAATACAATATTCGTCACTGTCAGAACATAACTGCGATTCTAGTTTCAAATAAAGTTGCTCTCAATTACAATGGTTCATAACAGTATTTTTTTTATACACACTAGAATTCTCGATACCTTTGTTTGTTTCTTCCTTAGCATATTCCTTCTTTGTTGAATTCCTATGAATTTCTACGTCCATAAATGTTGCCATTGTATAATAATCAGTATTCGCTTAATCCATGCAAAATTCATTTCAATTCTCTGGTCACGTCTCATAGCAAAGCAAGGTCTACCGCTGACATCTTTAAAGGTACAACATGTCATAACATCGTAACGATTTGTGACAACTTAGGCGGCGTGGTAAAGAATTTTAACGTTGTTTCATTAGAATCCTTTGCAGTATCACCGCATGATTGCTACATCGTTCGTGGTCAGCTAACAGTACGGAAGCTAACCGCCATGGTTTCAAAGTTGTCGCTGTAGATATTTTACGATGGTGGCATTTCAACAGATTTAAGCGCTACGTATTTCAGAGATATCCGTCGATAGTGATTATGATACTTAGATAGAAGTCGTTAAGTCTTGTCTGAAGTTTTCGAGGGGCATTATTACTTTCGACATGATATCCATTAACACTATCTCTAGGTCTGCTCACGCTCATTGTCCGCATTGATCAGCCAGTGTTGAAGACAGGTACAGAGGCGCTTTCAAATTAGGTTTCACTAGGACCTTAGACAAACAACTAATACTAGTAATAGTAAGTAGTAGTAACAATTAAGTGATCATGATCAGATTTTAATGTTTAACATCAGAAATATTCACGTACTATGCATTATGTATACACGTTTTCATACATGAATTATACTGTAAACAATTATACGGTATAAGTATTTTTAAATGTATACGTTTCACTTAACAATTCTTACAGATATATATTGAAACAATAAAGAAAATAAATGTCATCTCTTCTGTAATAGTTTCATATTTTATAATAATCTAAATTAGATAATGATCCGAAATATTAAAAAAAATCCCTAATGTAACAAAATACTCTATAATGTTTACAATGTTAACAATATATGTCAAAATAATATAAGGATTTAATAAAAATAATACTTTTCGTAAAAACTCGTCGCTGACGGGGACGCTTGAAATTGTCTCATACAGTCAAATTGATGTCAGATTAAATTGCAGTAACAGATGTTCTCACAACTGTGTTGGTGGCATGTCGTCCAGTATTTACTCGTATTACAATGAGCTACGTAAGAAATATCTGTAGCGTACAAATCTACACTAGATTTCTTCATAGACAAGTTGATACATTTTGCTGACTATTTGCCCACGTACGAGTGGTTTGCATCATCCTGCTACTATGTAATCCATACAACGATGATATTTTAACAACTTTACTGCTGACGAATTGCGTGGATGTAACGGTTGTTTATCCAACTTTAGTTCGCCTCATTCTCAAAAAACTTGTCGGTTTCACATTGACCATAAAAAGCACGGCCCTGGAGTCCAGAATTGAGGTTGTTTTTAAGTTCGTTTTGATACGACGAGTACCTTCAAGATTGGCTTATGAAGGCGAAGAAACGAAGGCCTTGGAGATTTTTGGGATTAGTTAAAATTAGTACTGTTGTAGTAAATCACGAGCGTTGTGCCAGATCGTTTTATGGTTTATTTCACACGCCGTTCCACGTAGACGATGAAGATTTGACGAAAATATCGAAACTGACGGCGGACAAGCGGGCCATATTATACTGTAGTATCGTGTTACGCCGAAATAACTGCTATTTTGGATGGATATCTAAAGACATGTAAATACATCGGGCAATAAAATAGTTCATTAAATAAAATAATGGTCAAAAATTTATTCTTAATAATCTTTGAACCAGCACTTGAGCACTCCGGTCGTTTGTGTATTGAAGATAATTATTTAAAAACATAGTACGAGTAGTTAAGTTACACTATACCATGTATAATTTATTAAATTGGAACATATTTGCATTCCACGATCAATAGTTTTCAAAACATCGATGATCCGTGATGATATGCAGACGTACACGCCAGCAAATGAAAATATACAAATTCAGCAATCCATATATTTGTTTACATTGTTATCGATAAACATGACATGTATTGTGCAATACAAGATAATAGGTATCAATGAACTACCGATCAGAATAATGGTTACAGATTGATTAGAACAATGGTGGGGCTAATAAAACATTACATTTACTGATAAGTGTTATCACGAATATTACTTATACCTCACTGAAAGATTAATGCATGATAAGATATAAATTGCGTTTAACAGTATAGTGTCACAATATATGAAACGTTACACTGATTGCAAAATTTAAAAGTATCTAGAATAGAAACCCTTATATGAGTTGATAAAATGAAATCTTAGATATTTTTCCATCAAACTTAAGCGGTTTTTCAATGACAGATTCTAGTGTAATCTATACTAAAAATAATATTCTAACTGATCGATTACTGTACATGAACGATATATGGGAAAAACATTAATACGGGTCTTTATTGACGCAATAGAACCCAAAACAATAGTTGTTAGAATTTTTATCTGTTTGTTACCGTTAATCTCGGAAACGGCCTTACCGATTTCGTTCTGGTTTTCACTAACGTATTGCAGTGAGCATCACTCAATGCTTAAAGTTAGGTTCATTGCAATCCGTCCATAAACAATAGTCATAAATTAACATATGTATTTCTAATTCACAGAACAAGAAAAACGCTGATGCAATTTTTAAGTGTAAGGTAGTTTTTCGAAGCGAAGCGAGTACATTTGCTAGTATCGACTATAATTTATTACCGTATGTACGCATAACCTATCATGGATTGTGTGTTGTAACATTTGTATTGGTTAACGAATATTTTTTTTATAATTTTTAATATGTCTGAAATCAAATTAATTCAGCTAACTGGGAATTAAACAATGTTATTGCAATTTTTGTACGTCCCAGCGTGGGCGCTGCCTACCTTCAATGTTTGACGTTCCGCAACCCTCCAGCTGAAGTGAGTCTTAGCTGGGTCGTTATAAGGCTGCTTAGTTGTTATTAGGTATTTGCGCCTACACCGATGACCAAATGAGGGTACGCCGTGGGTTGCGTGGAGGTGTAGGAGCCAAGGCTGTTCCAATCGCTCTCGAACACGTCGTAACATGCTGTAGGTTGCTTAATTAAAATCATTCAAAACAGGCATCGATTTTGTATGATAAATTGTCAAGCGACCTGAAGTTGCCACTGTTACCTAATATGGCACTTACGTCAAATAAAATTACAGTGCTTAATAAAGGTGATCTTTTCGTTGGTATGAAAGTGAACGAGAAGTATTGATTATTACAAAATATTACCTAATAGACTTATTGGAAGTCTTACTTGCAAAAACCGATGTTTCACCAGTTCAACTGTTGTTGTTGGAGAAAATAAACGAGGCAGAGAAAACGTGTCAGAGAGTACATATTGACACGCAACTCATTATCGCACCGAGCGACCTCGTTAGCTCATCACATCTCTTAGAAAACTGGCTCATCTAGACTCCTATTCTTTGGCCGTTCCCACGACACTGCTCTACACGTATCAGAGCTTGATCTTAGCGACGTGATCGTTCAGCTAATTAGAGATAGTTTTCTATGGTTGTGAATAGGATGGTGAGTGTCATTAGTAGAAGTAAATTGTACCTTTAATCACTGCGCATCTGAAGTTACTAATGTTTCCAAGTTTTCAAACAATTTGGTCAGAATAACATAAGTGAGCACATAAAACAGGTTCGTGTTACATTATAAAATCAGGAGTATTTGAATACCATTGACAATAATCTGACATAATAAGATTTAAATCAATGACTAAGCCCTGATAGGGCTATAATCATATATAAGGCATCCAAAACAGAATATTGGAAAAATATCCAGCTAATAGCATATGCGCGCATAAAGGCAGAACAGTTCTGATAAGCTCTAGACGAAGACGGGTAACTGGAGAGGCATAAGAAAAACATGAAATCAAATATCAATGTTGTCAATACTCAACTGGACATTTTAAAAAGTTGCTGAATATAATAATGTCTATTGTAACTCAACTTAGTTTAGCAGAATCGCAAGGCTGAAATGGAACTTATTGAGAACGTGCACGAAGCCGGTGACCGTCGCAATGGTCGACAGTGTACTTGAACGCACGAAGAATGCGTACGGGATTGGTGCGTGGGCTGCTCTATAATTTGAAATGAAAATCAATAGCTTCAAAGAAGGAACCAGTCCTGTGGGTGTGACGCCAGGGCCTACGCGCACCAGAACCTACTAATACATTTTTAAACTTTCCGTTAGGTATTTAGGCACCTACGCATGGTTTTATGATTTATCCAATCTCTGTGTTTATAACTATCAATTTTAGTACACACTTTGTTTAATGCTACCTTAAAAATCTTGACATTATACCTTTTTAAGTATTGTTGTACACAGCCTATAATAAGAACTTGGTAATTATTATAAATAGTATATGCATTACAACTTAGTATATGTAAACGACGGTGCAAAAGCAAATAATCAATGCTTGATTAATTTAAGATAAACTAAGTAATTAGATCATTTAGATACAAGAACATCGCGGCTCAGCCACTTCTAACTTGCATTCATTATGTGTTAAGCGGATATCTTAACATGTATAAGTGTAAAGTGCTTATGCATATTCAGTTGTATCAGCGTTTAAGGAATAATATTCATTTGTCATACATTACATCACGAAAAGGTCGAAGTAGATGCGTGGGAGTTCACAGCCCACGACCAGTGACAAGCTGGATGGAGTTGCTCGACTTAATTACAGATTTTGTCACGGAATTGTAGCTACAATGCTCATGCATACTCAGCTAGGCTATTGGCATAACATGTTGAAGGTGCAAATTAAATGGTAGGGGCATGAATAGATTCTATGAAATAAATAATAGCACTAATCCATATTAAATTTCTTACATTGAATAACTTGTGCAAAGTTGGGACTATTCATGCACCTATACATGAGTAACGGATAGGATTTGGTTCAATTATTTATGTCCATTTGCTGAACCACTGAATGATTTTAATAAATGAATTAAAACAATGTATTGCAACAAGACCCAGTGGAGAAAGAAATATTATTTTATTTCTAATTAAAAAGTTTTAATGATATTGTTTATTCTTTAAGGTTGGTGTTTTATCGATTTTAACTTATCAATATTTATGGTAGGTGTTCGGTACCTTAAATCGTAATTTTTAAAATTGAACATTGCGGCCGGGTTAAACTAGTGCGTGATCATAGACTTTCAAGGAAAAAGTTTATGCAGCGATCTCGTTGATGTGGATTGTTTATAAAACGCTTAACAAAGTGCAGGCTTAACGCACAGACTTTGTTCCAACCTTATCGATAAGTTAAAGAGTTCCCTCATTACACGGGGATCCTCACACAATCCGGCGGATGTCTTGTTATCTCGGTCAAATAGGAATGTGGGTGCGCTGAGAAACGGACGTTAGGCAAGCATTCTGTAAAGGATGTAAAGAGAAAAGAAGAACGAAGATAATTTGAGCGATTCTTTACCTTTGAAAATCTATATAACCATATATAGTTAATGAACTTTGTAAGTTTTGCTGTTTGTTTCCTCAAGTAAAATAATCTTTATAAAACACTGGTATAAGTAAATCCGTAATGTAAATGTAAATATACGAATTATTTGTCATCGTCACAGCTTGTGGCTGCCTCGCAGCTGGACTCGAGTATTCTCTTAGAATCATAGGGGTTGAAATCCACAGAACTTTCTCAATGGGTTTTACATTACCTAGGCTAAATATCACACAACTTGACAACTCCAAGAAAAATTCTCATTTATACAGATTTCAGGACAACACTACATATTACCGTACGACACTTTGATAATTTACATTACGTACAATTTTTTTAATAATTCACCTTTGCAATTTTTCTGTGATTCATGTGATTTTTATTTGAAATAATAGAAATCCACGAGGACACCATTTTGAAGCGGTAAGTTGTGATCTTGCTGTGCGATTTGATGTGGTTGTAATACATCAGAATAACGACCTCCGAATCACTTATATGCGCACACACGAGCCGATAGCGGTGTGAAACTATTGACAGTATTGACCCACATAGCACAATGGGCGAATAAATCTACTTGTGTACCACTACCAAAAAGGTTTCGTTGTTCCATTGGTGGCGTCGTAGACGACTGGCAGTTGATATCGGACTCCAGTTTCTGGTTGATAGATTTACGTCAGCGCTCTAGCCTTGGTTTGACAAAGGATTTAGTTGCATACTGTTTTAGTCTACCGCTGTGAGATTTATAGATTATTCATAATACATACATAAACAATGAAGTCGCATTTATAGTGGACTAAGATGTTATCTCGTTTATTTGAACATTGTAAAAACTTCAAGCAACAACACATATTCCCTTCACACGTCTTAATTACAATTACGATATGATTCGTCACTCAGAAAAGTACAACTGCTAGTACAAGTTTGAATAATCTGTAGTTTTATGCATAATTATTACAGGTTTGAATTATCTGTATTATTATTGTCATTAATATTATTATTGATATTATTATCTTTTAGTGAAGCCTGCCTGGCTAGCTACCACCTTCCTGCTTGAGTCCAGCCGCCAAACGACTCGTCGTGTTCCGGTTGGGGGCTTGAGAGCCAGTACCTTCTTCTTTTTTACCTTCTAATTTCCTGGCCGTCGATGCATCAGTGATACCTTTGGTCTTGCTGATGTCCATGGGCGAGATGACCACTTACCATCAGGTGACTCGTCTGCTCGTTTGTCGGCTATTACCATAAAAAAAACTTATTCTTTCTCACCCTAGAAGCCTAGTAGTAAAACATGTGTTCATTTCTTTTTTACAATGCTTCTTCGACTTGTTATTACCAAATATTAATATTTGTGCTCATCGCAGCCACTATCTACATCATCACCATGTATGTTCATATCTTATAATGAGAAAGATTAAGACTAATTTAGTCAACTTCATACAAATTTGAGGACCTCAGAAGACAACGAGGTCATGAAAGTGATTATTTTTAATCAGAATATTATAACGTGTACATAATTTTAACCAAGGTCTTGCGATTAGGGGACCTGACTTTCAAACATTAGACTACCTCATAAATTAAATACATAAATCAATCAAGTTCCCAATTCTTGTAGATCACTGGAGTAGGTAAATTATTACATTATTAGTCTGTATAGTAGGGTGCTTCATTTAAAAAAAATATTTTTTTTTCTCACTTCATTGACGAAATTTTGTTGAATGAAACTATAGAAATTTAATGAAAATATAGTAGAATATATATATATATATAGTAGAATTTTTTTTTTTTTAACTGTAGCTTCATTATAACGTATAAAAATTACGATAAAATAGTGTCATTTAATG
>DWPT01003811.1:0-13935 GCA_018251895.1 Agathymus mariae mariae
CAATAGAAAAAAAATAGATGTTACAGATAATTTTTTTTTTTTTTTAAACTAAAAATATAATCATAAAATTTAATTAAGCTTATATTTTTTTGTTCATTATATTTGTTACTGATCTACATATCAAATGGAGCATTAAATAAGGTTTCATTTCATGTTACTTTCGAAACTAAATTACAGGTATTCTTTATTTGAATTGATATTATTACTAACCAAATCGTTATTAGTATCTATTAAGAAAATAACACAACCACAGCCACACACACACACACACACACACTATAAACACACATACACACTTGAACTCGTTTAGTTTGTTCCACCTACAGTATTTTCAAAATTCAAAACTGCTTAATCATACTATGCCAGGAAGTGACATAATCCATTGCGACTGTATACTATGTTGTTAAGGATATTATTAAATTTATCGAAATTTAAACTACAATTGGGTTGAACTTTAACTAACAAAATAGAATGGGTTTAGCCAGTGCGAAGGCGTGAGCTGCCCTGTCAATAGTGCCTTGCAACATTGTACCCTGCTTGATTTAATGGTATAAATTTATCGATTTGTCTTATTAGCTCCATTACTGCTTAAACGCTTTTCTTGTACTTACAACGGGTGAATGTTTATTTTAATATTTATTGTATTTATTTGTGCACTGTCCGATTAAATTAAAAGTAAAATTATAATAATTATAATTTACAATAATTTCACTATTCTAAAAGTATGTTTTTAAAGTCTCAATTACGTAGGCCCAATACCATAGTTGTAGTAAAAAATGTAAGAGGTAATACGGTCTAATACACTATTTACATGACAACAAGGCGTAATTAGTTTTAAATAATTCTGTGTCTGCGAAGCTAGAGGGCATGTCTAGTAATTTAAGGACTGTGGAATACATGTATTCTAACGAATAGTTGAAACGTGTTTTTATGTTAAAAAAAGATCTTAAGTTTGGATTGCTGAACAAACTTTTGGCAAGGAATACCTTAACTGTGAGAATTGGTGACCATCGTAGGAATCCTAACTTATTGCTACTAATAATTTTGTCGTTTTAAAATAAATATGTGGATGAAGTGATCGCAAAAATGTAATATAATACTTGATATTGAAGTTCAATTCATGGTGAATTTTTAAAAGATTTTATTCTCATATCGGTTAAGAACCCAATACTGTATGTCGGTGGTTACTATAAGAATATAATCTAAACACTACGTCTACCAAACCGTGTATTCTATTCTGAAACTAGAAACATAATACAATATAAGAAAACTCATAGGCCCCTTCGGCAGTCTTCGATACGTGACTGTCCATTCTGAAATACCGATACATCAAATGGAGTGCAAAAAAATTGGAAACAAAGTTGCAGCACCACTAACCACAAACTAAATTAAATAAGTAATAACTCAATATTTTTTTCATTGTAATAAAGAAAGTAAATTGTTTATGGACTTGTCCATCCGCCTCATTGTAATTCGACTATCAGACATAACCTGAAATGGAGCACTCAAGCGTAGTACAAAAAAGTAGCGTAGCTGTGACATAACTGACATAGGACAGGCAAGAAAGGATTTACTGGCAAAGATAGCCTAACTTGTTTGAATGTCAGTCCTGCACAGGTGTCTCAACTTGGAACCCTCTGATTCTTCAAAGCTATATGTCTAAAAAATGCAGTGTTAAATCGTGGAAGACTTGTTAAGGTAGAATATTCGACCACAGGTGTATATCTCAAGTGAGGTGGTGGTAGACGATAGAGTAATTAAGTATCTCGGTTTATTTTTAAACCGTAACATTATTGATAAATTTATTTACCTCTCCGCGTGCCCATGTTCTTATAACAGTCACAACTTTAAGACGAGGTGGTAAAAAGGCACCCGTGACATTACGAGCTAAATATTTTTTTATTATTTCAATAATAAATACTGTAGTAGTAGATCGAGAAAATCTGTATTTACATTTAATCTCAACTTCTTGAAGTTCTTCTAATGGATTTTTAAGAGTTTTATAATGTTTTACGCTCCTTATTAACGGAGTAATTTAATTTTCCAATTTATTAAGTTCATTTAACACTCTCAAATCAGCAATAATATAATATATATTTACCGTATCCATGTGATTTTCCGAAAAAGTAAAAAGCTATAAACCAAAAACGCACATCGCACTACTGTACCGTCTTTTATGGCCTTACTATGTTATATTTTTAATACAACTGTACAAAATGCGCCTCTTGTCTGTACTTAATCAGTCGCAAAACTATGTAGCGGCTTGGATTAACTTTTATTGCAAGATTAAACTCGGAATAGCTTACTCCTTGCTTACTCTGCGTTTATTAATACTCGATATTATTATATTCGATTTAAGACATGGATTAAAGTTAATCTTTCTCTAATCAATGTTTATTAATAGGGCTGTAATAGTTCATGTTTAAACACGTGGCATAACAACGTGCACTGGGCCAACTACGTAGCTACGTCATTTTAATTCAACACATAGTACAGAAATAAATTTGTATCTCTTAACGTGTTAAACTCGAGAAGTACTATATAGATTTATATTCATACCAATAAATACAGCGGTTCACGAGTAAGTTTTAGTGGAATGGGATGAAAAAATTATAAAACACCTGACTAAAATTACTTAATATTTGTCAACCAAAGAGCACGTTTTCCAATGCTAAGTGAAGGCGAATTACTAGTATTTCACAAGTTGTTGATCAACGAGTTTTCGTTATCCGGAAATGAATTTATTTATTTTTGAATATATTTCGTTCAATTAAATAATATTGCAAATAATGATATATAAACATACGTGACGAATTATATCATGAGGTGCTGGATAGAAACGGCATCGTCCACGGGCTTACTTCGCGACTGCTTGGTCAGTAGACGGCGGCACCATTCGCATGCGACGACACAAGTTATATGCTCCTCTTAAATAGTCAAAGGGCGGTGAAGATAACATTTTATAACCTTTCATTACATAAATCGACTTCTAAATATTAGCAATACAGGTTGCCTGACAAAAATTACTACATAGCGACATGGCCGCGAGTTGTAATTTCTAACCTCTGCGTTCAAACATTGATTTTTTAGTACATAAAACAGATTATTATTATTGACATATATCTTTAGGATTTAGATTGGTCGGTCATCTGTACTTTATTACCTACCTGCTTTGAAACACAAATATTCTAAAGGTAACAACACAAATCCAGCGTCGCCAATCTAAGCGATTCCATTTAACGATGTGCAGACCATTATTGGTTGGGTGAATAAGCCGTGAGTGCAGTCGATAGATCGATGGGTGACCGTTAATGGCAAAAATCTCTCAAACGCTTTCTGTCTCAGCACGTTAAGCCGCCGTGGTCCGCTGTTATTGTCAGTTGTCAGTCATAAATATCGAATGGTCTTCGGATGGCATATGACCTTCTTTCATTTGGGAAAATAATTAAACCTACTACTGACCTGCACTAGAGCAGCGTTGACGAATACGCGCTTTGTCTCTTTAGATACACGTGTTTTGTAGAGGACGTAAAAGTACCTTGAAGTCACTAGATTTTATTAATGAGAGCAAGCTCGAACAGAGCTTGGATCGATTGGCAAAAATGTTGATACAACTTAATAAAATATCCATAAAGAAAGTCAAGGAAATCAAGTTACAAGCGTCTCATATTACATTATGACCGAAAGTGCTCTCCCGAAAAATAAGGATATTTCTTAATCTTGGTAAGTAGGAGAAACTGCCTACCATATTTTTTTATTATTGTCATGTTACTAACTTTTGCGTACAGAATGCGGTGTTATATTATTTCGTTGTAAAGAGTGCAAATTTTACTGATGACATTCGGAGATATATTCGGGATAATCCAAGATTATCGACAGTTTTCGGGTGAAAGGAACTGCTTCCATGAATACAAGTCAATCTATCCTGTTCATTTACTCGCTAGTATGCACCCTTTCAGATTCGAACAGTAAGTAAAAAAAAGCAACCATTTGCAAAAGCTGGTTTAAAGTGACAACTCCAGCGAGTGACAACGAGAAAAAAAATACATAACATTTATAACGTAAGTAGACACACTTGCGTTGTAAATGTTGCGTTGTAAAAAAGTGTTTTTCTCATCAATACTGGCATGATCTTTCTTGTGCTGCTATATCAGAGAGCTGCAATATGATTGTCTTCTAAAACGCATAAAAAAACTTTATTTTAAAACTTTCTAATTATTCACGATAATTTTGGCATTGCTTTTGAATTCTCAAGATGATTCAAAATTCGAAACCGAGGTCCCCGTACGAATAACGGACATTTAATCTACCGCATTATACAAATTATGAATTCATGTCTATTGCACACAATAGTATACCTACTCGATTTATTAGATACTAATCAGAGACATCAATGATCAGTGAAGCGGCAGATCTTCAATGAACTTCTTGCGCCATAACAAACATCTGGGTGATTGATAAAAAGCATGACAAACGCCTATTAATATCGTGGACAATTTGGTCAGCGTTGTCGATTCTACTCAGTTTCGTAATATTTCACCTTGTCGGGCACAATGGTGAAAACAACAGTACCATTGTAATGTTGGTTTGGGACGCTGATTAATGGTGCTCAGTGACCTAGCCTTGTACCATAAACATCTAAAAATAAACTAGATGTTCCGACGGACGTTTTTCTGACCTTTTGGTGACTATTGTGTAAATACCAATAATTTCCATTGAAAATACATAATCAATACGTAGTCTGCGTGAACGCGATACTTTCAAAAACTACTACAGGGATTTTCATGCGGTTTATGTTCATAGATAGAGTGAGCCACTCGGATATCTTAAGCGTATGGGGATAAACGTGAGAAATTTAAAGTTCGATAAAAGTATTATTGTTTTGAGTTTAGTTACTATTTATGTCATTATAACGCGAAGTGACTAAAAGGTGAGGCACAGGTTTGCTCACAACTTATCTACACCTGTAACATCGTAGCGTGGCTATGACCATCACCATCATCTCGGAAAATCAAATAATTTTACTGTCTTTTTTGCACTTACTGTTTCAACTAAGCAGCAGATTTTAATTTTTGAATAAATTAAAAAAAACCTTACTTCATTAAATGATCAATGTATCGTGATAGCTATTAAGGTCGAATCATTAATATTAATGAAATATTTGATTTATAAATCTTGAAGTTTATGTGGTTCTATTAGAATCAATGTTCTCTTAATAATAATCATAAGTATTACGGCCTGTTTCAATAACTAGCCTTAATTGCTGGTAATGTGATAATGATAAGGATCCCTGTTTTAATTTAAACTTACTTATCCTTATCTTTTTCTGAAGCTACTTTCGCAACAGTCATCAATTTAATAGATCTACATATACGTCTAATTTTATTTATTGAATAGTTAAAAAAATACTTACAGCTGGTTATGCTTACCTTTAAAACAGCAGTAATAGGTAATTGATATCGGCCAATGACCCTAGGTGGTCTATTTAGTTGTTCCATCTTGGATTGTGGAGGTTTTGTGATCGTCAGTACATATTTTTTGTTAAACCATTAGTCCCGGTAGTAATCAATTTAGGCAACTATAATTAAAAAATAATATAATTTTGCTTGGAAGCCTTCGGGCGGTAACCTGACCTTCCGATCGGTTCCACCACCAGCCTGTTGGGGCAGCGCGATGGCGTACGCTATGCTTCCTCAATTACTAGCGGGTTGAAGCCGAACAGAGTATTATCTATGACCTTACAATAAAATGGCAGCTCTATCTTGTTCTCATTATATCATTATGCGCAATTTTGGAATCACAGATAAATCTTTCACGTTACTTTCAATGTCATGTAGGTCACTTAATATAATAACGTCATTAGGTTTATAAGTTGATAACTAAATTAGGATTAACACCTGTTTCGCATAAGTATATTTTACCATATTTTTCAACTTCATAACAAAGCACTTTATTGCATCAGTTGTAAGAATAAAATTACATCCAAATGTACCTACAGGTTAGGATTAAATTGGGTCTTAAGAGCCGTGACTTGTATAAGGGGCCTTAGCTGAGTGCACCACGAAGAAGATATTTTGGCTTGGGTTCGGTCAGTTTCTACTAGAAAGATGGAAGAAGCAGCGGCTGGCTCAAGCTAGAGCTGGATTTTGAACTGCCAAGGATGTCTATCCAGTCATAGTTCATTGGTTAAACAGACGGAATCGGTTGTTGACCTTTCGGCTTAAACAGGTGGTCTCCGGAGATGGTTATTTTGAAAGGGCGTTTCAAACCAAGTGACCATTGTGACTGCGACAAGGACACGGTGTAATTACAATATTGGAATGCCTAGTGTGGGGTAATGAGAGTCGTAAACTCATCTTAGTAGTGGAGGATAGCCTCTCTCTTCAGATCATATTTAAATGAATGTTTCGATTTAAGGGATCTAGGAATGCCGAACTCTGCTTCTGTTAAAAAGTGATGTCACAGTATGACGACCTCGTAGCCCAGCTGCTAGTGACGCTACCGGCTAAGCGAAGGCTCTCGGTTTCGATATTCGGCCCGGGGCCGATGGGCCCCTTTTAAAAAGACAATGGGGACTCCAACCTCAAGAGCTGCTCCGAAAAGACCCTTACCGAAAAAGGGGAAATCATACCCGTGATTCTAATCAGTGGTAATGCGAACGAACTCCTGTGATAGTCTGTAGGAGACCGCCGTTGGTCGTTCATAGCTTCCATAATAGACGTGTATCCATGAACTTCAATATGGAATTGTGTGCTTTGTATTGTTGCTCACAATAGTTAAATTACGTTTTTATATCAAAATTTAGTATGACACGCTAATGCTAAATATTTTCTATCTCCTCGTAGGAAGTATATTTATGGTGAACGATATGAATATAATAGTATTATTATAAATATCGACATGGCCACGGGCAGATAAGACAATATTCATTTATAATTTAAACTAAATAAACCACAATATAACTCCAAGGATATTATAATAATTATGTTGCCCGCAGTGCGTGTAGTTCACGCCTTGCCTCAAATGTTGAACAGACTTCACGTTTGAATCGTATCTATAGTAGTAAAGGAAATTAAAGCTAATTCAATGTAGTGAGCGATTTTTGTAAAGAAATATACGAGGTTAAACCCATTGTCCAGTACTCTGACGAAATGACGTGAATAGTGTAAAGAGCTCGTAGGTATTTCGCTATTCTTATTTCATCGTATCAGTGCAGTACAGCAACAGCATTTGTTTAAACTTGAAAAAAATGTTGGTATGGATTACAAATTTAAATCATCTAAATCATTATTATCCATATCTTATGACAGCCTTGCTAGGTTGGCAAGAGATTGGCTGTATTAAATAGATAGTTTTATTGACCCCTTGACGTATGGCCTCAAATTTATCAGCCATATTTTTTCATGTTTAACCACTTTAATTTTGACGTTAACGTCAGTATTCAAATAAATAAATCAAGATAGTATGTTATACATATTGTTATAAACAATACATAATTGTTTATTTGCCTAATATGTGGCATTAATAGGCATGAGTTCGATCCATTACCAGCTCACTAAATGTGTCAAGCTTTTCAGTGCTTTTATATGTTATGCAAAGTCTATGCATTTTAGTTAATTTGCATTTGTCATTAGTAAATTTCTACAAACCAAATTTGTTGTTGTTGTAGTTCATAAACAAGGAGTTATGGCTGTACATAAAAAAATACACACATAAACATGGAAATGTTTTGAAGTTCGTTCATAACATGCTACTTATCTAGCAAACAACATAATGCCACTGGTAGTAAATTTTCGACTTGTCCAATTAGCTGTAGGAAGTATGTGAAAAGCTAATCGTCAAGTATTTCGTCCAAACGGTGAAAATAGAACCGCTAATAGAGAACCGCCGTCTAAATTTAGTCGGGACGGTGTTCTAGCGAGAAGGGCCGATGTATAGCGCAAGTGGCATCGTCAATTTGATGTATTTATAAAAGCAATTGGAATCTCACTATGCTGTACCACGTAGGTTATTCCAACAACTAGTTACCACCCTCCTAAAAGCTAACAGTCGAAAGTTTTCAACGTTTTTCGATCGCAATATTGAAGAGGCAGCCTTAAAGCGGGATCACACTTGACTTCTTCTCGCTGCAATAATATCATGTGATCCGTCCATTTGCCGGCTAATAGCTAAAAAGTAAACCTTCTTCAAAAGCATGTCGATTCTCTTCGTAGATACTCATATTACCAAAATTATCTCACGAAATAACAATTTACGTATATAATTTACGCGATCTGCTTTTACTCAGACTACTATTAAGTTCAAACTAACGAGATTTTACATCTGTTATGTCTTAAACGAGCTATTCAATTGTGAATGTTAATGCGTGGATAAACTATACGTTTAGGTAATGTAAATGACTATTATTGTTTCTTGCTTGATCTTGTTATTCTATGCAACTAATAGCACTAAATAGCGTTTGAAATATATCGATGTCTGAGTTACGTTTTGCAGAACTAAAGTTAGTTACCATACCAATTTAAACAAAATTTATTGTATTATTATTATCCACATTATTCTTGTTAGTCTCGAAATGCGAATATACAATCGAAAGGGTTCATTATATTTATTTATACGTGCAAATATGTAAAAGTAACGAATTAAATTGAACGAGCTCATATTAAATTATCTTTGTACGAAGATTTATTTATTCACACTTCATTGTTAACCTTAAAATTAGATTAACCTATTAATAGCTTAACCGAAGAAAAAAACGGGCTACTCCAGTTTATACACTTTCATTACATATTACAATACGTATAAAGTTTTTAGTGCCATAGCTATTCATTAAAAGTTGCGCATTAAACAAAGAAAACTGAGTCTTATGTACCAATAAATAATATCGAACAAACGCTAATCAATTCGCTCATATCTAACGATTCGAAATCAACTACTCCTGATTTCAAATGATTCTTATATTGACAGTCTTTCCTTTATTTTTATTTACTACTTCCTGCCTCTGTATCAAATTTCATCTCTGTGGTTGAGTTATAATTAAATTTAGAGTGTCCAATTGCTTTCAAATAATTGAAATACAAATATTCCTACACTCTTCTATAACAATTTTAAAACTCGTTTAGTGTCTCGAGATTGATGTATGATTACGCAAAAGTTATTCTTAAATAGCGTGCTATGAAATTATTTGCTTTTGATCAACTTGGCGGAGGCATTGCCGTGTCCCTAGATCACATGCAAACGCCCACACGAAACGTCGTGAGTACCGTCTCACGTTAAAGAAGCAAATCGTAGTTGTTATATTATTTTCCGTACATGTAATCAGTCTCGCCAGTTCGCGTAATACAGCAGCTGTATGTTACGCAAATAAGCTTAGCGGATGAGGTACTTCCATTAGACATATATACTTGACCACAGTCTAAAACTTTCGGATAGTATTTAACGCAATTGCTTGTAATACTGGTGATAAATAACATAAATCTTACGCTGTAAAAACTGAGATCGTTCTTGTAAGTTACGATTTACGATTCTTTTAAAAGGGTCTTATCGTTATTATCGAGTGAAATCGAATTAAAGAAAAGTTGAAAGGTTGCTTGGTGAAATGATGCCGTTGGGAAATCTCCATAGGCATTTGGATGATGTTATAAAAATGTAACGACATCTAGCTACGTATAACGTATTTGAACTGCAAAGAGTGCTACTGACAATTGCCTATACTAATATTTCTGTTAATTTCATGTAGTACGTGGTCATGGCAAAATCGTTCCATGAAAATATCAGTTTAAAAACAATACAACAACTTATTTATATTATATGTATTAATAATTAATTTAATTTAAGAACTAACAAACTGCTCTCGTTTCACTAAAAAAAAAACTATCCCGTACGCTTAGAAATAACACGAGCGTTAATTGAGGACTGAGTATTTCTGGCTCTATGAATTACAAATATATGTATGAATTTATACTTTTTATTTCTGGATTAATTGAAATGAAATGAACTTTAAACATTAAGCTTATGCTATGCTTACTGCATACATTAGTGAAAACTTACTGAGATTAGCGCGCACAAACAGACAATCTAACAAATTCTAACAACTATTCCTGTGAGTTGTATGACGTCAATAAGGGTCCCTAATAGTTTTTCTCATATATTTTTCAAGTACTGAAAGCGATCAGGTAGATACTTTTTATAATACATAAGACACACCTGCACCCAAACCAATATTATTTTCGAGTAATTGGCTGATGTATCTATTTGATGATGCGAGTTCGTGTGTAAAGAATAGACACAAGATAGTATCGACAATCTTATTATGTATGTGGGATGTTCGAGTCATCTGAAAAAGCGTTAGCACTTATCTATACATTTTATAAAATTATAATTGACCGCTTTCTGTATATTAAAGATATATAAGAAAAATTACTATTAGGGGCCTTAATAAACGCATAGAACCCAAAACAATAGTTTATCACACAAACGGCTCATCCGATTTCGTTACGGTTATCACAAATGTACTGCAATAAGCGTTACTTAATATTTAAAGTACGTTTTATTTCAATCCGTGTATAAATCAAAAGGTTGTGAATTGATATATGTATTTCTAATTGTCAGAACGACAAAAGCCCAGTACTTACACAATGCAAATGCTATTTTCATAGTTGTTGTATGTAGTTTTTCTAAAGCGAAGCTAGAGGAGTTTCTAGCAAACCTAATATCATGTGAACAGTATTACCGTTCACTAGTATTTTTTGTATTAAATATTATAATCCGCAAATCAGGAGAATGGCCGAGTGAATATGCAAATGTATTTGCATGACTGGTATCTGTTACTTTGTCAATAATCGGACATTTTATTAACTACATAGTTTTAAAAATAACTAGCAATAATTTTAAAAGTGTAAAGGATTTCCACCTTACTTGAAGTCAACCTTCCCAGCTCGTGGCCCAAAGTTGAACAAGCGATGAGGTAATCGTACCCTGTGCCTTCTGTAGGAATTTATTCTGTATCATCTTATTAATCCCGATGATGTTGAACAATAATGGTAGTATTCTGTATCTGCCTAACCAGCTACATCCTACTTCTAATAAGCAGTGGAATACTTTTTATCGAGTTTTGTAAAGAGCTAGTTCAATAGCGGGTGAATTGTTCTTATTATCAAATGTTGTAATTCTCCTAATGTTGCAGATAAGTATGGGTGTTGATGACTATTGTCGGCTATAACTATAAAAATTAATTAATTATCGTTGTGATAAATGTGAATAATTTGCGATTTTTACAAAAATATAATGTCATTTAAGCAAATGTCCCGTGAGCCTTTAATTCGATTTGTGGTTCTGGCTATTAGTTGCGACATGTGGTTTAGATCGCTGTGACAATAAACGCCTGTTACACTTAGCATATTTTGCAGCTTAGCAGTGATATCCCAGTAGTTTACGGAGTTTATTTTTCACGTAAAAGGTTCGACATAAAAACCTGTACGCAGCTCGTGTACATTTTATTAAGAAAGTGGTAGATTGTAATAACTATAACATTCCTTCTCTCAACGAGGCGTTACATACAGATTAATTAATAACTTATCCGAGATTTAGAACGGCTGCCACGTAGACAAGATTCCATATCTCTGTCTTGGTAGATAATTTCAGCGTGGCAAATGCTAGTATTACCGAGGAATAGTGGTTTGTAGAAAATTATTTCCTATCGCTGTGGTTAACGACCCTAATACAGATAATGCCTTCCTGCTGGATAAAAAGTCTTCATATCGCGTTGTTAATTATATAGTCATAAAAGATAAGATAATTCAGTGAAGGCAGTCTTCGGTAGACTTAGTTAGGTTAATATTTATTTGAACACAGCGGGGAATGCAAAAGACAAGATGGTTATTGTAAATATTTATACGCTTTTACACCAATCGCCGTATGTTTCTTTACTATGTTTCCATTGCAGTGATGGAAAGCCAGTGGTATCTGGATCCCCGCTTCCTTCCTGGCCGACAACATCGCTGATGTCTTTGGTACAGGAATGGACAACAGGAATTCGCACAGGAATGGACAACAAGCAAATGACTGTACTATCTTTGCTAGATTTTAGCAATGCTTTTAATACAGTAGACTTAAACATTTTGCTAGCGACATTACGCTCTCTTAAGATATCTCCGAATGCAATTAGCTTGTTTCGTAGTAACTTGCATGGGCGCCGACAGCGTATCTCTGTCAACAATGAGTGTTCAAAGTGGACAGAAGTTGTCGTCGGTGTACCTCAAGGTGACGTGTTGTCTCCTCTCTTCTTTTCTGTCTATATTAATTCAATAAGTCTCAATTTATCTTCACGCTACCACCTTTATGCTGATGATCTCCAAATCTTAAACCAATGCCGAATCGAGGATTTACCGAAGGATGATTTCTCGTCTCGTAAAGTCTCGGTGTGGTGTCAACTACACGGTTTAATTATTAATCCATATAAGACACAGGCCATAGTTATTCGTAGCTCGAGGCTAATCTCGCGGATTAATTCGTCTAATCTACCACCTATTATGCTTGATGGGGTTAGTATCCCATTAAGTGAGAAAGTGAAAAATCTAGGGTATTTATAGATAATACTCTCTCTTGGAGTCCTCAGATTAGTGAGATGAGCAGGAAGATGTTTTCAGCTATGGAATCGCTTCGCAGACTACTTAATTTTCTTTCAATCTCAACCAAAATTGCTCTTTCTCAATCTTTGCTCCTACCGATCCTTGACTATGCAGACATTTGTTATCTAGATCTAACTGAAGAGCAATTAAATAAACTTGAGCGACTCCAGAATTCATCAATACTATTCATATTTGGGATACGCAAGTATGATCATATCTCCGAGTATCGTAAAAGACTCAAGTGGCTCCCAATTCGACTTTTCCGGAATACTCATATTCTCTCTGCTCGTTACTGCGCACTGTTTAACGTGAACACTCCAAGTTATTTAAAAGAACGATCTCAGTATATGATACACATGTTCTTCGTTCGAATTACAACCTATCTCTTTCTACACCTAATTGTTCTTCACCCTTCTATAGGAAATCCTTCACTGCCACAGCTGTGAGACTGTGGAATGCTCTTCCTATTGCCTTACGACGCGCACAGACTCTCAGTCGATTAAGAAACAAATGCAGGATTACTATATGTCTTGCTAATAAATACCTATTTGCAGTTCTGTCGCTGTAGTTATTAATTTAGTTTTCTGCTTTTTCTATTTATTTATTTTTTCCGCCTCAATATTAACTCTATCTGCTGACATACTACTATTGTGCTTTATAATATGATTGTAATTTCTGTACACGCTCTACCCTATCCTTTTTGTAACTAAATTTTGAATATTCCAGTCAATGGTTACCTGGAAGAGAGCGCTTTTTAGTGATAAAGCCGCCAATTGTACGTTTGTATTCTGTTTGTACTGATTCTATTGTAATATTATGTGTACAATAAAGATAATTTGTATTTGTATTTGTACAGCGTGAATGGGCCGCAGCGACTATTTCGAACAGATGACGTCTGCTGGTTTGTGAGCTATTTATGTAAGAATGAAAAACCTTTGCTGGTGTGAGTTGATGGCCTTCATTCCTTGCATTGTGACAGGAAATCCGAATTCAGAAGTCAATTACCATTTAAGATAATATTAATATAGTTAGAGTCTACATCAGTTGATAATTTTTTTTATGGGAGTTAGAACTCAAGGGGGTAAATTTTAAAATATAGTGCATAGTGTATCATTAAATATTTCTGGATAAATTTACGATACGAAACTCTACCCCACGCGAATAAGTTATGGTCTCCATTGGTTTTTTTATATTACAAATTTGTAATCACGCATGTCGTTTACCCAATGGTAAGAGGATATCCCGGACGTCAGCCTGTATGAGATTGGAGAAGCTCTCAAACAGCTTAAAAACAACAAGGCCCCGGGAG